>BMAU01017280.1:0-198034 GCA_019973935.1 Trichonephila clavipes | reverse complement strand
TATAAGTTGCGCAACTGGGAGAGTTTAAAAAGCATGAGTACGAGCGCCGTACGGCTATCCAAACGAATCTGATGACTTTGATAGACGATATTGAGACTTAGGATGCCTCTAAGACGTAACCGGCGGCAGTACGAGCAGCGACGGACTTTGATAGGGGCCGTATAATAGGCCTCAGAGAAGCAGGTTGGTCGAATAGACGTATCGGCCGCCACCTCGGTCAGAGCGATATGGTAGTTGCTCGGTGTTGGCAACAGTGGATCACAGAAGGTAGAGTGTACCGTCGCGGAGGGTCAGGACGTCCCAGGAACACAAATGATCGCGAGGATCGTGCAATCAGAAGAGTGGCCACTTCGGCACCAACAACGTCGCTAGCATCGATTCAACACCACTTACCTCCTTCCAGACATCCAGTGCCATCAAGAGAAACCATAAGGAGACGACTGACCGAAGTTGGCTTGAGGAGCCGACGTCCGCTAAGACGCTACCACTGACCCCACATCATAGGCAGTGTCGACTGGATTTTTGCCGACCTCGGCAACTTGGGTGTGACAGACTGGAGACGTGTCATCTTCAGTGATGAATCCCGATTCAGTCTCAGTGATGATGACCACCGCACACGTGTCTGGAGGCGCACCGGCCAGCGGTCCGATCCGGCATTTATTGTCGAGCGGCATACAGCAATTTCACAAGGTGTGACAGTGTGGGGAGCAATTTCTTGGGACACACGATCATCTTTAGTGGTCCTTCAAGGCACTTTGACAGCTCGCAGATACGTGGACGATATTTTAACGCCAATTGTGCTACCCATGCTATCAAGTCGCCCAGGTGCCATTTATCAACAGGATAATGCTCGTCCACATACTGCGCGACTCTCCCAACAATGTCTTCAAGGATCTGACGTCCTACCATGGCCTGCCAGGTCACCAGATCTTTCGCCAATAAAGCATGTCTGGACGCTGGAAGGCATCTGCAGCCGTCCCGAAATACAGGAGAATTAACTGCGCAGATGCAAAGACTATGGCAGGATCTTCCACAGGGGGTCATAAGTGATCTAATTGAATCGATGCCACGCCGAATTTCGGCTTGTATAGCTGCCAGAGGTGGCTTTACTACTTACTGATTTTTAACCTTTTTGCAAGCTGTGACCGCTTAATAAAATGATATTTTGTTCTGAATTTTTAATCATTTGTTTATTTTCATATACACTACATGCATACCAAATTTCGTGAATGTAGCTCAATTTTTTTCTGGGTGCATATATTTTTTGCGACAGAGTGTATATATATATATATATATATATATATTTACACACTAACTTATTTATACAAGACCATGGTCAAAATAAATTACACGATAATTGACACTAAGAATTATGGCCATAATATGGAGCAAGCCTGTCGTAATGAACGACTCTAGGCTTCGAATTCGTTGACTTACGGATCCGGATTACGACGTCGTTTATTATCTTTAAAATTGTATAAGGATCGTCCCAATGCGATTGTAACTTAGGAGAAAGTCCTTTGCGTCGAGTCGGGTTGTAGAACCATACCTTGTCACCTTCCTTGAATTGATGTCCTGTGGCTTTTGTGTCGTACCGAGTCTTCATCTTCTCCGTCCTCAGGTTGATCCGTTCTCGAGCCAAATTGTGTGTACATCTTCAAAACGTGCCTGGAGATTCTGCACGTACTCCTCAGGCGATGAAGGTGTATCCGGAGGGCGACCAAACAGCAGGTCACAAGGGAGACGAAGATCTCGGCCAAAAAGCATCTGGGATGGTGAATATCCGGTAGTCTCGTGAACGGCGCTGCGGTACGCTAGCAGAAAGAGAGGAACTTTCTGGTCCCAGTCTTGTTGGTTCTTGGAGACCATCAGTGAGAGGTTATTCAGGATGGTACGATTAAACCTCTCCACCATGCCATCTGACTGTGGGTGCAAAGGTGTGGTCTTGGTCTTGTCAATTCCGAGTAGTTCACAGACCCCCTTCAATACTGCAGAGACGAAATTTCTTCCCTGATCGGAATGAAGTTGAAGAGGTACCCCATATCTCGATATCCAGTGCTGCACTACAGCCTCCGCTACGGTGGGGGCTTCCTGATCCGGAATGGGGTACACTTCGGGCCATTTTCGTGAAGTAGTCAATGACAACAAGTAGGTACTTATTACCAGACGCAGTCCTTGGCAGAGGTCCCAGGATATCGAAAGCGATACGTTCGAAGGGTGCTCCAACATTGTAGCGATGCAGCTTCCCTCGGCTACGTATCTTTGGCCCCTTCCGAGCTGAACAGGCATCACAGGACTTGCACCACTGTTCCACGTCAGCTCTCACTTTACCCCAGAAGAATCACTCTCGAACTCGGTGCAAAGTTTTCATGACGCCGAAATGACCTCCTGTTGGGCTGCCATGCAATTCTTTGAGTACCTCTGGGATACGAGATCGAGGAAGTACTAATTGCCACCTGAATGTCTTTCCATCCTCTGATTCGAATTTTCGGTATAGAACATCATTCCTGAGATGTAGAGAATTCCAGAGGGCCCAATACTGCTTAGTTGTAGGACTATAAGCCGAGATGTCCTGCCAACTTGGTTTATTGCTGGAAGACTCCATAAACTCTATAAGGGGTTTAATATCAGGATCCGCCATCTGGTCTTCTCGAACTTTCTCGTCACTCAAGGATCGGGTGGCGTCGCTGTTGAAGTTGTTATCTGGCGTATAGCATAGTCATATTTGGTCTCTACTCTGGAACAATGACGACAATTTTCTGGGCATGGTCTTCTTGAAAGAGCATCAGCATTTCCATGCGAGGAGCCTTTACGATGTCTGATGTCAAAGTAATACTCGTTGAGCCGTTGTATCCATCTGGCTACCTGGCCTTCAGTATTTCTAAAATTCATTAGCCAGGTTAAAGAGGCATGATCGGTACGTAGAAGAAATTTTTGGCCATAGAGATAGTGATGGAAATGCTCGATGGCTTTCACAATAGCCAGTAGCTCTTTTTCGAGTGACACAATAATTTCTTTCCGGTTTCGATAAACACTTACTCCAATAAGCTACGACTCGTTCCTGGCCATCTATTTCCTGAGATAATACTGCTCCGACACTCTCATTACTGGCATTAGTGTCCAAGATAAATGGCTTGTCCGGTTGTGGATATATTAAGATCGGTGAAGACGTCAAAGCTTCTTTAAGCTGGAGGAAGGAATCTTCACATTCTTTTGTCCACTGAAACTTTTGTTTACTTTCTGTTAGCTTGTGCAAGGGTCTTGCGATGTTAGAGGACCCTTTCACAAACTTTCGGTAATAAGTACATAGTCCCAGGAAGCTTCGCAGCTCACGGAGGTTTTCAGGGCGTTTCCAATTCTTTTTACGGCGGACACTTTTTCGGGTCGGTACGAACACCTTCTGCAGAGATGATGTGTCCCAGATAATTGACTTCTTTCTGGAAGAACTTGCATTTCGAAGGGTTTAGCTTCAAGTTAGCGTCCCTTAATTTTGATAACACCTTCCGGATATTTTGAAGATGTTCTTCAAACGTACGCCCTCCTATTATGACGTCATCCAGGTAAATAAGGCAAGCTTCAAAAGTCAGACCCTTTAGCACGGTCTCCATCAGGCGCTCGAAAGTAGCTGGCGCATTGCAGAGCCCGAACGGCATGACTTTGAACTGCCATAGTCCTTGGCCGGAAGTGAATGCTGTTTTTTCTCTATCTTCGGGATGGATCTCCACTTGCCAGTATCCGCTCTTTAAATCTAAAGTCGAGAACCATTTATGACCGGAAAGGGTATCCAGGGTGTCATCTATCCTTGGAAGAGGGTAGCTGTCCTTCTTGGTGACGTCGTTAAGTTTTCGATAGTCCACGCAAAATCTTGTGGAGCCATCTTTCTTACGAACCAAGATGATTGGAGATGTACACGGACTCGAAGACGGTTCTATGATGTCATTTTCCTGCATCTCTCGTAGTAGTGTTCCGACCTCTTCCTGTTTAGCAAACGGCAAGCGTCTTGGGTGCTGTTTAATCGGCGGATGGTCTGCTGTATCAATTCTGTGTTGTGTCACTGTAGTATGGCCAATATCGCTACTGTTTCTAGAAAACACGTCTTCAAATTCTTGGAACAGTCTTTTTCTGCGGAGCTTTTCTGTTCGAGGGACAATTCAGCATTTTCTAGAAGGTCGGGAGTCAACTGTTGAGGCGAGCTGGATAGAGCAAGCTCGAACTTTTGCAGACACAGGTTACTGGACTGCAGGTTGCCAACACTTCACCTTTCTGGAACACTCTAGGTTTTTCAGTTACGTTGCAAATTCTTACCGGGATAGTTTTTCTGGAAAGGTCCACTAGCGTCGAAGCTATTAGCAATCTATTGGCTTTATTTTCCGCAGATCCAACTAGGCCAGAGTTGAAACTCACATCGTTACCGATGTATCCAGGTACTATGATTTCAGTCCTTGGGGAATGGTAATATTCTCGTTAGCGGTTACCTGTCGAATAGATTCTGTCCTGTGTTCAATTTTGAATATAGTGACTTCTTCGTGTATGGAACGTAATTCGTTCTTGTTGAAGTCTAGAGTGAAACAATGCTCCTTTAGAAAGTCCAGTCCAAGAATGAAAGGGTCTGCAATATCTGCGACATACACAGCATGTTGGTAGGTAGTGTCTCCAAACTTGATCTTGACTTTTAATTTTCCGTGAATATCAATCTTTTCCCCGTCACGGTCTGTAGCACCACGCGGGGCGGGGTCCAGATAAGTTTCTCTTTTTAATTTTTGAGCCAGATCGTTCGAATGATAGACACATTGGCTCCTGTATCGATGATCATGTTGCAGGAAGCTCGTTAACATGTCCCATTATAAAAATTCCATTCTCACCGGTACTCTTTGTCGAAATTTGACACACTTGAAAGTGGGGCTTTCCAAAATCTGGCAACCTCCGCCCCACGAGATGGCCATTAATTAGTTTTTCCGACACCTCCTTCCGGGAGGCGCTATTAGTTTCAGCGCCTTGGCGTGCCCGGCAGCTTCTCTGCAGATGCCCTTCTCGACCGCAGGTCCAGCATTTAAGTGTCTTCTTCCCGTCTGCTTTCTGGGACATCAAAGACTCAACTCTATTCATGAAGCTTCTCATCTGTCGCTCTAACCGCTCCACACTTGAGTTCGACGTGTCCGATTCGTTGACGGCTCGTATGGGGTGTCTGTCCTTTCGTGTTGCTTGCTGGGCCGCCTCGAATTTCATAGCAAACACTAGGGCCCCCTTTAAGTCCTTGAGATCCGCCATTCGGAGAGCTTTCTGGATTTCCGGATCACGCACCCCGTCGATGAAGTGTTGCAGCGCCAGGACTTCTCTTACTTCAGTCGGACAGTCAGAAAACGCCAAGTGAGAAAGCCCTCGACGTCCGTCGCCAGTTCTTGAGCGTTTCGACACTTTCGCTGCCGTGACTTCAGCTGGAGTCTGCTGTAATCCTTCACACATTTCTCTCCGAAGCGTAACTCCAGAGCATTAACGAGAGCGTCGAAATCCAGCCGCTGTGTTTCCGGCAAAGTTTGCAAAATGTCAGCAGCGTCGGCTCGAAGAGAAGCAGCTAACTGGCAGGCCTTGGTCTGGGAGTCCCACTGGTTTGCATCCGCCACTATGGAGAATTGGGTCTTATACACCTGCCAAGAGAACTTTCCGTCATATGTAGAAAGCTGGATGGAAGGCTTGGAATAAGGAGCTTGAAACTTAAATTCATCCCCTTGGCCAGTCATGACTTTCTGCTTCAATTTCTCTAGGTCACTCCTGAACGAGATGGAAACATCTTCTACCTTTTCGAAAATTTTCGCATCTAGTTTGCTCTCCATATCTTCGAATTTATTTTCAAATTTGTTCTCTATATCCACAAATTTGTTTTCGAATTTATTTTCCACCGACTCGATTCTTCCTTCCATTTCTTCAAATTTCTTGTCCATAGTCGTCAATTTGTCGCCAATGCCCTTCAGATCACTTTTCAACTCTTCCTTGTTCGCGGTCAGTTTGTTATTCAACTCGTCCATATTGGCGCTGATCTGCTCGTTTACGTTAGTAAGCTTGGTATTCACTTCTGCGATATTGGTGGTCAACTCCGATTTCATTTCGCCCATGTTGGCATTCATGCTGGCGCGGTCAAGTCCGATTTCATTTCAGTCAATTTTTCTAGAAGAGTCTGGAACTGGGCCTCCATCGCTCTTGTTGTTGGCATTCAACCCCACTTCTGACACCAATTGTTGCGTTTTCGGGGTTCGAAATGATTGAAGCCGAAGAGCGGGATCCAAACAATTTTATTCTTGACCAAAACAGTCCTCCACAAATTGTAGAACAGTTCGAGAAAGTCACGTACAATCGATGAAAATACTGATACCACAGATGTAATACACTAACAAAAGCAATAGTAAACACTCAGCACAAAAATAATAACTCAATAAAAGCAATAACACACGCACTATGCAATCGTCTCTCTCTCAAGCTCAGAGAGGTATCACTTGCATGAAAGCTGAGATCTGACTAACTGACTAGCCGGCCCGGGCCTTTTATACCTTTCGGTCAGAAACCTCTTGCACTTGCCAGAATAATCGAGAAATAGAAAGGTCTAGCAAAATCTGGAGCGTACGAGAAAAGCTCAATACAGTAATACATTCGATACAATAGTGTTACAATACCGCGATAGGGTTGCCAGACAGGGTTATTAGGAGCAGGGTTGCCATGGTCGCCAAGCTTATCGCCCACATTTGGCGCCAAAAATTAAGTCGCCAACTTGGCGCTAGCTGCAATATTTGGCGAGTTTACCATTTAAACCAATGTTAAAGCATGGGGGCCGTGCAATGCAGTGGAAATGATATTACAGGTAAACAGGGTTGACATCACATTAGATACGACAAATTAAACTGTAAAAATGAACACAAATGAGTAGAAACAATTAGAATAAGACTAAATTCGTAACAATATTCATTTTTGGTGAAGCTATATTTTGTTCTGAAGGCACGTTTAAATACAATTAAAATAAAATTATTAAATATAAAATATATAAACAATCATCCTCCCTCAGCGGGATGCAGTTAAAATTATCCAACGTTGACCGGTCAGCGGCAATAAAAAGGTTAGGGAACACTGCTGTGTGTCAATAATTTCGATTGAGATTTCGGGTAACAACTACCGTCTTGCAGAGAAATTGAAAACGGGTCTGTGAAAAGATTAGCATTTATCATCTTGAAAATCATCAAACACAGAACTGAATGAGTCATACTCTGCCAGCTTCATTGGGGAAATTTCTGTTCTTTTTTTATCAGGTACAAGAGGTATGTAATTACTTTTTTGCGTCTCCATATCAATGGTATTTACCAAAAAAAAACGTGAAATGTCTAACTTTAAAACCGTTAAGGGAAATAAGGATTGAAGTTCGTATCAATGCTATTAGACCTCTTAAACAAGACCTAAAATATTATTACCGCATTAAATATCTTAATTGAAGATACCATTAGAGACAGGGGGAGGAATGTAACATTTAAATTTTTTATTCAATTTTTATTTTGGTATGATTTATTATCATGAATTCAAGTATTGAAAAAAATGATTCGAAATCCTAAATTAAACATCGTAGAATGCATGGAAGGCTTAGGTAATCGTAAAAATATTTAGTGTCCCAAAGATCGAATGATAACTTTGAGATATATGTCGATTCAGTAACAAAACTTGCTACAGATTTAGGTATTGATCCCGAATTTAATATCTCGAAGCTCAGGAAGGTCTATATATTTGTTTTTGAGGGAAGTGATAAACCAGCTTCAAATTCCTTCCAGCAATTCGCGATCTCTTCAGCAAATGGACGATTTACCTTATTATCTGAGTGCTATTCGATATTCTGCTTTCTGTATGAGTTTCACAACATTTCTGATGATGATGTCATGAAAACCAGAAATGGACTTGAGTATTAAGTTACAGGTACAGGAGGAAGGAATTATTGTGAAAGATATAGACGGCATACAACCGTTTTTAATGAAATGACGTCATTCGAAGATATTTTTCCAGGTAAAAACAGTCAATTGAGGTATTAGAAATTATAGTCAAGAATGATCTCCAAATTTTGCTCAAGCAATAAAATTTTTTTTAACCTTACCCGTTTCTTTAGCTTCAGGGGAAAGCAGTTTCAGTAAATGAAAAAATATTAAAAATTACTCAAGAAATAATATGGCACAAGAAAGGCTTTCAGATTTAGCCATCGTCTCTATTAAATCCAAAATCTCAAAAAAAAAAAAGATTTTTAATGAAATTATTTACAAACTTGGTTCTCAGAAAGCCTGAAAAGTTATTTTATAGTTAATTGTTAGGTAGTCTTTTTGTAGAAGGACTGATTTATATACTTTTCGTTTCACGAGGTTTATGCTTTAGTACTTTTTTTTATTGGATTGTATTTTCTGAATAAGTACAGTTATTTTGTATTTCTAATTATAAAATGTCTATTTTTATTTTAAAGGTAGTATTTTTTTGTTTATTGTTTAATTAAGTATTTTGTCACTATTGTGACATATTAGCTGGTAAAAAAAAGGAGTTCAGTACTTAGAATTGTATTTACATTTTATTAATGTTTTACTTTTTACTTTAACACAGATAGATGAATTTATAGCGTCACACACACACACACACAACGTTAAGTATTAGTCAAAATGTGAAAAATCTTCTAGAGGGGTGGCACATTAGGTCTTTGCACACGGTCTAGGACCGGCCCTGCAGGGGTCGGCAACCTATGGCACGCGTGTCACATTTAGCACGTGGCACAATTCTCATTGGCACTCTACACTACTCAACAGATTTGTCAATTTTTGAGTGGATGAAAGTTGATATTTGACAAATATCTCCAAAATTATGGACATTTACGGAATTACGAAAAAACCTGTAAGATAATCTAAACGTAAATCTACAGCTATTTTGTAAATTCTTGTATGTCATTGCTGGAGAGATTAAATTGTTTGAAGAGAGAAAATTGCATGTACTTTACTATCCGCTTTTTGTTCTTCATATTTATGTGAGCAAATCTTTTCTCATGAAAAGTATTTTGTGTGTGAGTCCGCAAAGGAGCTGTTTAAGAACTGAATGTTCAAAATCGTGTCAAACTGAAAGTCATACATTATATTCCTGATATTGCGATATGAAATATAGAATGGTACAGAGACAAGATTCACATTAAAACATTTTTTAACAATATTGAGGGGGAACATTTATCTTTTATGTCGTATATCTTATTCTAATAGATATGTTTACAAAATAATATATGTACAATTCTATTTTTGTATATTTTACATGAAATATAAAGTGATTTCCATGGAAAGTCAAACACACTCTAGAGAAATGCACCCCAGTAATAAAAATAGAAATAATTTAATACTCTTTGAGTGGCCTGATATCATTTTATTCACGGATCGGTGGTTGAGAGAACCATTCTGTATAGTACTGACGCCTTCTTTAACAGGTTACATAAGTTTACCTTTATTTTCACTAAACATCACATCATAGCTATTCAGCAACCAATACACCCTGGGTTCCTTTTTAGTAGTCATTTTAGATTTTTGTACATCAGTTATTAACTTCTAGAAAATAATTTAATTTAATTTCTTTTGCAGCTTTAACTCGGATTTTGGGTGGCTCGGCTTCGAATAGTTTCATGCCTATGGATCAGGGGTCAGCAACTTTTTAGCTGTGACTTGTCAAAAACCAATCCACCAATTACGATTCCGCGTGCCACACAGTAGGGCATTTTTAAAACAATTATATTCTTGCGATAATGTAAGCAGTGTTTGAGAATAGAGTTCAATTGTATAGATTTATAGCTTTATCACACATTAAGGTATCCGACTACGTTCGGAAACGTGATTTTTAAAAGCACATAAATGGATAATTTTCATGATATTTAGTGTCACTTAGATTAGAATATATGCATAAAATTATTTTAAGGACATTTTGACAAAATTTTTTTATTTAAATATAATATTTTGGCAAAAAATTAACTTAGAATAATCTTTTTTCCAAATCTTCTTTTTGTGAAAAATGCTTCTATTACAATAATATTTTGCCTCTATATAGCTCAGACCTCTGTTCGGAGGCTCAACTAGAATTTTTGAAATATATAACTTTGAAGGGGGTTTATTCATATTTTACGACAACAGAGGGGAGAAATTTTAAGAAAAAAACGCGAATAATTATTTCTATTGGTGGTAACTCTGAAAATAATGTGAATTTTTCAAAAATTCTAGTTGGACCTCTGAACAGAGGTCTGAGCTATATACAGGCAAAATATTACTCTAATAGAAGCATTTTTCACAAAAGGAGAACATTTGGGAAAAAGATTAATCTAAGTTAATTTTTTGCCAAAATATTATATTTAAATAAATTTATTTTGTCAAAATATCCTTAAAACAATTTTATGCATGTATTTTTAATCTGAGTGACGCTAAATATCATGAAAATTATCCATTTATGCGCTTTTTTAAAATCATGGTTCTGAACGTAGTCGGATACCTTAATTTTGCATCAATTTTAAAAATATTTCTTAACATGAAAATAAACAGAAAAAAAATATAACTTTCTTCAATAATAATAATAATAATAATAATAACTCGGAATTGTGTACATATATTACGTTTTTAAACATATTTATTAAAATAAGAAATAACGACGTAAAATTTAAGTATTTCTCTTCATTACAGTTAAATAAAAAGATAAATAAATTTTTGAATGTTAACCTTTAGTGCTGCTTCATTTTCATATCGCAAAAAATATGGTCTAATTTTTGACTTTTACTTTGACATGATTCTGAGCATTCAGTTGTTAAACAATTTCTTTGTGTACTCGAAATATTTTCCATATGAGGAAAGACATTTTATACTTAAGTACGTAGAACTAAAAGCAGAATGCATGAAATTTTCTCTCTTCAAGCATTTAAATATCTTCAGCTATGACATTTAATAATTTACAAAAAAGCTGTAAATTTACCTTTAGAGTTATCTTTCAAATTTTTTCCTAATTCCTTAATTATCTATAATTCTAGAGGTGTTTGTCAAATAAGGTTGATTACAAATCTATGAAATTCCATCCATTTAAAAATTGACAAATTTGTTGAGTAGTGCTGAGTGCCATAGGTTGCCGACCCTTGCTATAGACAATGACTCTTTCTCCAACACTACAATTTGCTTCTCCAATTTCATGCTGCACAGGAAAAAACCAATTTTTTGTTGAACAAATTTAAGTAAAATTGTGAGTATTTTGATACTCTCCCGAACACAAACCACAATGAACAAATGACAAATTCTGAGCTTGAGGCACGCGTTAAAAGTAGCTGTTTATTTTTATGTTAAGATATATCTTTAAACAAAATGCAAAATTAATATATAATAAAACTGTAAACCTATATTATTGAACTCTATTCTCTAACTTTGCATGCATTATCACGAGTATCGAATTGTTTCAAAAATCCCCCATTGTGTGGCACACTCAATCATATTTATCGATTGGTTTGGCATGCCACAGCTAAAAGGTTGCCGACCCCTGCTCTAAGGTTTCAAAATATTTATCTTGATTAAACTTGATTTATAAATCAGAACCGCGATTTTTCTATGTTTTGCTTGCGCAGTGTAGTTTTTCCTTAATTACGTTTAAAATATTCGAAAAAACGATTGAATATAACTGTTAATGCATATGTATTAGGTCTATCGTGGAAAGTTCTGTACGTTTTTAGAATATATATAAAATTTCTCCTTACCTTGCATTAACTCTATTTAATAATGTAATTGCTATCATTATTTATTACTTACTGCCTGCGTGATGGCAATTTCTATATCCCATTTTTAAAGATGGCTTCATTCTTAGAGGCGAAAAACTGAACAAGTACTTGTGTGCTTGATATCTTCTCCGTTTTTGATTATTTTCCCTGCAAAATATCTTGTAAGGACAGAAAAAAGTGATAATCGGAAGGTGTATGGTGCAGGGAGTATGGTGGACGTGAAAGAATTTCCCAGATTAGGACTGCGAGTTTTTGACATTCTCCAAAGCAGAATGTGGCCTGTTCATACCATGAAGCTGTATAATATCCTTGCTAATGATCATAGCCTGCCTCTTTTTTTTGAAGTGTTGTTTTCAAGTTATCCAATTGCTGAAAGTACCGCTGCTCGAATCACTTACTCTTGAAACATTGAAGGAATACACCTTCTAAATATTTGAAATTACGTTCTAAGTTAATCTACTTCAATCGAACACTATTCCAATTTAAACAGTTAATTGACCAAATCGTCAATCTTAAATATTAAGCGAATAATCTACGGATCCCCCTCGACTAGCTATACGTTCATCTCTAACTGCTATTTTTTAGCTTCTAACCTCTATCTCCTTCGAACCTGAACGTTAATGGTTTTATATAAGCTTTGATTTGCATAAGTCCCATCTTCTTCTTAGGGAGAAAGTATTCAGTAGAAAGAAAGGGAAGAAAAAGTTATACCCCAAGAGGATTAGTAGGAAGTACGCAAATAGACTCGTTACACACCTTCTCTACGACCTACTTTGGCAACTCTCTTCTTCGTAGAAACCAGACCAATTGCTCTTGTCAACTGCCTTGCAACGGTTTTACGTCTTCCGCGATTTCGGCAGGTTATTTTCAATGTTGGAATTTGACTCAATGTTGATCAAAAGTGATGCGAGGATTCATTAGTGAAAATAAATGAATTATGCGCTGTTGTAACTTAGCCTAAGTTATTATAAGAAGAGGTTAATGGAAGGAAAATGAACTCAAAAGACGTGTAGGACGAGAGAATGGTCCGGGAATAGGGTTAGAAAGCATTACTTCATCAAATGATGTTCTGCCCATATTATTCTTACACATACTGACCATATTTGCTCTAGTGATATTTTTCAATAATTGGCATCACTGCTGCCGAAAGGAGAAATAATGAAATCATCCTCTCTTGCCAATGAGCACTACACTCACATAAGATTGCAGTCATTAATAGGTTTCATGTAAAATTAATTTATTTTGCGTGTTAAATCTTAAAGTATCCGACTACGTTCGGAGCCATGATTTTGCAAAAACGTATAAATGAATAATATTTATGATATTTAGTGTTATTTAGATTAGAAAACGTATATAAAATTGTTTTAAGAATAGTATTACAATAAAAAACTATTTAAGTACAATATTTTGACAAAAAATGAACATAGAATGACCAATTTCCAAAATATTCTCCTTTTGTGAAAAATGCTTCTATTATAATAATATTTTGCCTGTACATAGCTCAGGCCTCTGTACAGAGGCTGAACTAGAATTTTTGAAATATATTACTTAGAAGTGGGTTTATCCATGTTTTACGAAACAGAGGGGAGACGTTTTAAGAAAAAACGCCGATAATTATTTCAATTGGATGTAACTCTGAAAATATTTTGAATTTTTCAAAAAAAAAAAACAGTTCAGACTCTCTGAGGGGGGAAGTCTTTAGTTTATATACGCAAAATATTATTATTTTAGATTCATTTTTTATAAAAGGAGAACATTCTGAAAAAACGTTATTCTAAATTAATTTTTTGCCAAAATATTGTATTTAAATAATTTTTTGTCAAAATGTCCCTAAAACAATTTTATACATATATTCTATTCTAAGTGACACTAAATATCATGGAAATTATCCATTTATGCGCTTTTTTTAAAATTACGGTTCCGAACGCAGTCGGATACCTTAAGTAAGATAACTAAAATAAAGAGTGTTTTTTTTTCCAGGTAGAGAAGTTTAAGTTGGCATTACTTTCCAAGATGGCGACCGATTTAACAGCTGTCAAGTGATTTATTCTCAGTTTTGTTTGGCAATTCATCAAAACGATCATCAAGCAAGGCGTAGATTCGTCGAATGGGCCCAAAACGAAATTGCCGTTGTTCCCGATTTTCATAAGCGAATTTTGTTTAGCGATGAAGCGCACTTCTGGTTGAATGGCTACGTCAACAAACAAAACTGCCGCATTTGGAGTGAAGCTAATCCACAAGTGTATGTCCAAACATCGTTACATCCAGAAAAACTGACTGTTTGGTGCGCTTTATGGGCTGGTGGAATCCTTTTTAAAAACGATGAAGGCCACAACGTTACAGTCAATGGTGATCGGTATAGAGCCATGATTACTAACTTTTTCATTCCTGAATTGAACAATCATGATGTCCAGGAGCTGTGGTTCCAACAAGACGGCGCAACATGCCACACAGCTCGTGCCACAATCTATTTATTGAAATACACGTTTGGTGACTGCCTAATTTCACGTTTTGGACCTGTGAATTGGCCTCCAAGATCTTGTGATTTAACACCGCTAGACTATTTTCTGTGGGGCTATGTAAAGTCATTGGTCTATGCGGATAAGCCACAAACGCTTGACCATTTGGAAGACAACATTCGCCGTGTTATTGCCGATATACGGCCACAAATGTTGGAAAAAGTCATCGAAAATTGGACGTCCAGATTGGACTACATCCGAGCCAGCCGTGGCAGTCCTATGCCAGAAATCATATTTAAAATGTAATGCCATAAGATTATCTTTCGAATAAAAAAAATTCATGTCAATCGAATAATACATCGTTGTTTTATTGCAATTTAAAGTTCTATACATCTAAAAAAACACCCTTTATAACAAACTCAGTTTGAAGTATCAGGTAGCTGTACTTATATTATAAATAGTTCGTTTGCACTTCTGTTTGATCCGCAAAATAACAAACAAATTAAACAGTCGCTATGACACTTGAGCACTGTCATTGCCGCAGTGCGAATACACCTACTCAAAACCATTACGTGTTACATGGGTATTTGATTAAATGGGCTCACATATTACCTTAGAGCTCATATTTGCCAAGTTTACCTTATATGTATGTGTGTGTGAAAGAGCGAGAGAACAAATATGTGAAAGGGTAAACATATTAAATTATACATGTTGCAACATGACAGGTTTTATGACACTTTTGATGAACTGACAATTGATCGTGTACTGCGATTCTCGCACCTTTGAAGCAATTGATTGGACATATATACTCACTGATCCCGTTAATTATACATTTTTAGATCAAATCCGTATTTTTCGCACCAAATATCATCCAGGACCTATAGGAGATTTGAAACTTTCTAATTCAGGAAAGCATTCTCTCTTAAATTGCAAAACTGATGTGTCACACCCCAATAATCGATAGTTTCCATCCATTTACAACAGTTCCTTTCATTTCCTGTGTAGTGGTTGTGGTAACCAAGTGGTCATGATCACGAACTCAGGGCTGGTGTTATCTCTGTTGAGCTGTGGTTTTGAGTGTGGTACCTCTAAAGGGCTGATGCCCATTGAATCTGTCGAGTCCTCAAGTTTGCGCGGTGTTTAAGTTTGGAGAATGAATTGTGCTATCAAATGTCATCCTTCACGGTCTTCACTTCCCACATAATTGCACCTTGATATTAATGTTGAGTTTGATAATCTTTTTTAAACCTAGTGAGGTGTTTGTGTCCCGCATATATTTTCCGAAGAAAACAAAGCTAACCAATCCTGTATTTGCAGCTTATTGCTTCAACGACGCTATACAAAAGTGTTTTTTGATCACTTGATCATTAGAAACGATAAACGTTTTTCTATGGTAGCCCAAAACGCAAATTTCAATGGCTTTCTCCGCATGAATCACCACGAAGTATTGCTATGTCAAGTTTATATTCCAAAAGGTGCTTTTGTGTTTGGGGTAATCTGTGTATTCGTGGAATCATTCATTTTGAAGTGCTGAAACCTGGACAAACAGGGAATGTAAACCTCTACCGCGAACAATTAGATCAAGTAAATTAATCTTACTCTGAAGTCTCTAACGGTTTTCAACTGAAAAGGTGTTATTCTGCTACACAATAATGCAAGAATACTCTACGCAAGATAAACTAAGCAAAAAATTAAGGATTTGGGTTTCGTTGTACTGCTTTACCCATTATACTTACTCGATTTTGAATTATCGGATCTCCAATAATTCTAATCGCTACAACACTTTCTGTGTGACTAAGAAAATTTGAAAATTAGAGGATATCCAAAATGTTATCTCCAGATATTTTTACTCAAACCCAATTACTTTTGTCAATTCGACATTGAAAATTTGCACATTAGTTGGCAAAAACTAATGAAAACAAGAGAGATTAATTCATTGATTACAGATAAAAACTTGTAAAATTTATTGTTTTGGATTTAAAGTAAAAAAAAAAATGACACTACATTTCATACCTCTGAATATTAAGAAAACACACAAAACTTATTACAATCAATGTAATAAGTTTAACTATAATATTATTTACATTTAAACTATCATATTATTTACATTTAAACTATCATATCATTTACATTTAAACTATCATATTATTTACATTTAAACTATCATATTATTTACATTTAAACTATCATATTATTTACATTTAAACTATCATATTATTTACATATGTTACATTATATCATCACAGATTTGATATCACTGTGTGCCTGAAATTTCTTATATTTATTATCAAATATGGTGTAATTCAACTAATCAAATTAAGAATAATAAACAAGAAGTTTGTGCGATTTTAGAATATTTAAGTTTAGACGTTGTGTTGCAAAACTGTTTGAAATATTGAGTATTTTTAGAGTGAAGTAGAACAATTATCGATCTCCCAGCTCAGAATAGATCAAAATATTTCAAAATAAAAAAAAATAGGGCATCTTGGTGCAAAGGCACGTGCCTTTCTCTATTAACAATTATGAATTCGAATGATTTTGAGTGAAACAATTCGAGAAATTTCAAAATTGTCTGATATGTTGAACTCAGGTTCATTTGAGGTTTTGTTCGTAATTATTAAAATAACCGTAAATGAAAAAACCGTAAGAGCTAAAAATGCATAAGGAATATAAAGTAAAAGCTTCTTCAAGAATTTTTTTTCCACAAGAAAAGGTGTTATGAGAATAATGAAAAATAAAATGAAATGAATATCAAACAAAGTCATTATTGAAAGTAAACTACCAGATAAGAAAAGGAGTTGTTTGGAACAAACATCATGCGTGATGAAAACTTACTTCCTGCACCAAATAAAAATATCATTATAGTCACTGTACCTGGAAGAAAGTTCAAAACGTTTTGGATTCTATCTTGTATTAAAGGAAAACCCAGTTCTTATTTAGTGGCCACCAAATTAATTATGTATAGATTCATTTTTCTCTACTTAAGTCTTAAAGAAGTAATAACATCTAAGGACCTTGAAAGAAAACGAAAACACATTTAAAAATTGGTCAACGAATCTCCTTAAAATAAATTTTTAGAAAATGACCTATTTTTCATAATAGTTTTGTAAAGATGAATTGTATTTGTCTCTAAAAACTTTTATCATTCTTGCTTTAATTTTTATACGGATATTTCTCCAAAAAATATATTTGTTTATCAAAATAACTTACAAATGAGGATTTTCAGCAATTATACTGTCATTGAAAATTGTCGAAGAACTTGTTTCATCTGAAACGTCAGCAGTCAATGAAACAGGAGGGAAGAAATTAAAACCTTGTTTGAAGAAACGTGTGAAGGCTAATGATTTTTATTTTGTTCGATTAATCTAAATTTTTTGGTCTGCAACTTTTAATTTGATAATTAAAAGCAGTTTATCTACTTATCAAATAAATAAATGACTTTCCAAGATAGTTCTTGAAGGTTTGAATCACATTTAACGCGCTGTGTGTGTTTGTGTGTGGTGGCAATTATCTATAAGATAAACTTCGTTTTTTATTTGTATCTCAATAATGAATATCAAATTCATCTTCTTAATAGAGTTTTCTATGTCATCATGCTTGGTTTTCTTAATTGGGTCTCTTAATCGTGTGAATTAGATATAAATAGTTAAAGAAAGTACAATGATAATATTTAAAGAATTTATATATTATATATATATATATATATATATATATATATATATATATATATATCAAGAGTTTTTTCCAGAATTTCGCAACCTAATGATATAGAAAAGATTTTTCTTAGTATATCGATAAAGGATATATAAATAAAAAAAAATAATTTTTGTGTTAAGTACTGCCACAAGAGGAATGAAGTTTAGGAATGTAAATTTTTTTGAGGTAAAATGTCCAAGTAATGTTTATCAAAAAAAAGACTAGCAGTTTAGTGCTTTTTAACATTAATTAAGATGGAGGACACATATTAAATATTTAAAAGAAAAAATCGTTATAACTACATTTACCAGCTTCTTAGTATCAAATTTAAAAAAGAGCCTAATGTCGCGCGAAATTACAGAGCACGACAAAATGAACTCAGAAAACTTGGATCAGGTGAGAAGATCAACGGTACTAGAGAAGAAAACTGGGTTATAAAATGTTGCATTTAAGGTTCCTGGGGGAAAAAATCATAAGATTTTCATACTTTTAATATTCCCGAAAACGACACGGGGCTGAAATAATCTGAGGTATCTAGTTTTGATTGTGAACTGTCGATTTCTACCTCTGATATAAATTTTAGCTGACAGCACGGCTGCAATTTGCAATCGCTTACCCCAAACTCCTTGGAAGGAGAAACTTCCCCCAGCAGTGCGGTAAGATTGTAATAAGAAAAACAGTATCGACTACACATAGGGTTGGGGAGAATTTTTGCAGCTTGTCGTAGGAAAGAGTCCTATTTGTCCTGATCAGTTTCTGTCTGTCTGTCAAACATCGTTTCACTTAAAAGTATTTAGTTTTTAAGGAAATATCATTTCATAGGTTACCAGCACGATTATTCTGATAAACTTCTGGTACCTTGATTTAAGCTGATAACATAAGTACTTACACTTAAAATTATGAATTATTTAATTTATTCAAAAAAAAAAAAAAAATTCGGGCACTTGCCTTCATTATAAACTATTTAATATAATCAGCAATTTGAAGTAGGGAATGTGTGTGTGTGAACCTCAAATTGAGGGAGAATATTTTTTAAAAGTCTCACAACTTTTCTTACTTTTCATTCTTTAAACCCAACTTTCATGTGATATTCTTACATTAATGTTTAGTTATTTTTATGCAATAAAAATATAGCGATTTCGTAAACAAGAAATCAATTTCACAAATAATATGTCTTAAATACAAGAACTCATGTTTTTAACGTACGTGATCGTTACTCTAGCAGGTATAATTTTTCAAGTATTTATTAATATTTATCTCTTAGTAGCAACATTAGAAAAATAATTGATTCAGGATCGATTAAAAAATGAGCAGATTATGATTAAAATCAAACATGAAACCGGATGAAGCTTTGGAAACAAGTCCTTAGATATCAGCTGAAGCTGAAAGTGCATTTTCTGCAGAGGGTTATTCATAATAAAACTAAGAACTAGGCAGACATTTTTTAAAAAGTTTTAGCTGAATATATAAAGGAGGATAAAGTTTAGAATTTATATATATCCTTATTTTATGCAATTATTATTAATATTAATTAAAAAAATAACATGTTTTCAATTTTTTTAAAAATTCGATGTATTCCTGGGAATGGAAAAATCCGGAAAATCAGAAACCCTAGTTGCAATGTTGCATTTGTACTACTCAGTAATCAGTTATCATCATTTTATATTGTAAAAAAATTATTATTTTGAACTAAAATCATCTAACCAAAATGAAGATTTCTTTCATTTTTTTCAAAAATGCAACTCATTTGTTGCAATATTTAAAACTAGCTGGTATACCCGTTCTTCGCACAGCTGAACTGAAAAATTAAACAACACAGATTGAAGGATATAGA
This sequence comes from Trichonephila clavipes, assembly GCA_019973935.1. Lineage (NCBI taxonomy): Eukaryota > Metazoa > Arthropoda > Arachnida > Araneae > Nephilidae > Trichonephila > Trichonephila clavipes. Next base: position 178,269 of record BMAU01017280.1, on the reverse strand, counting down.
AGTTTTAATGAGTTAATTTTACGTGAATTGCAAATTAAACAAAAAAAAAAGCTTTCTGCATATCTCAGCTAAAGAAAAAAAATGAAGAAAAAAACACCTTTGTTAAATTTTAATTATGTAGATCTAATAGCTGATAGAAAGGATTTTTTATTATTTATAATTCCCCGTAACACTCTTGAGGGTCGATTTTTGAAAATACCTCCCTAAGCTGATCTCTGCTCAGCAAAAGTAACACATTGTTAAATGTTTTGCGTAATGAACGCTTAAAATAGTGTAAATAAATTATATCTGAAAGTGTAGTACATTAATATTACTTTCTGTTGTATATATTTTATTTTAAAATTGTAATAATCGCAAGCAACGCCATTTCTTAAATTATAATGGCTATAATGGCGATTCAATGAAAAACGCAGAGAAATGATAATGATAGAGTCAAGTTGGCAAATATCTAGCTACTTTCATAGCTTGAGCTTTATTAGAGCTTTGTAAAACCAGCCGTGTAGGGGTGCGATGTACGTTAATGCTTTATCCACCACATCATGATTTACTGCACTTTTTTTCATGCAATATTTTTTTTTGGATCATTACATTGAAAATTAAGGGATATACATAAACAAAATACTCCACTTTGGAAAATTTAATCCGTTAGAGCTAATAAATTAATTAAAGATATTCCACTGTAAAATTAATTATATACACCATTCACTTAAAATAAATAGACAAATCGTTTTCTGATGTCTTCATTAACATACAAAAACATAAGACATTTAAATTTTGACATCAACTATTTTTTCGGGACAAAAATAATAATCTTTGCAATCCGCTGAAAACGCCGTCATTTGAAAACGCATATCTGCTGCAAAACTGTTCGCCTTCCCCGCTAAAATACTCATTATAAAACCCGTGCTGCCATATATCTTGGAAGAGTGGATTTCAAAGAATATTCCTGCTAAGTATTGGTAGAATATTCCTTCTAAGTTGGTGTGGTGTGGTAGTTAGGAGAAGGGGGTGCCAGCTCAGGTGTAGTCCACGTCACTTGACCATGGTTCAAAATTACGTGGTCCATTGCCAAAAGCCCTCGTGTAGCTGAACAGTGCGACGTTAATATTCACTCACTCCAAAAAATACAGTAGAATAGTTATAATTATTTTTATACTTAAAAATGCAATATCCGCCTATTCAATTAAAATTATAGCGTTATAATTAACTACTAACCACAAACAAACTATGCAAATATGTCCAAATGATGTAGTGTGAAAGACAAAGTTTATCTACTGTAAGTACCAGAAGCAATAAAAGTATTTAATTTGAAAAAAGATCTATTTCTTACTATTAAATGTGCATAATAAAATCATTAAAAAAACATTCAAATAAAGAGAGATTTATAACAACCTCTCCCTTCAAGACATAGTTTTATTCTGAAATAGAAAAATTAGGGATTATGCTGGCCACAGGAATTAATTAGAAGCGAGAGTGTTCTTTCACAAACAAAAGATAGATATATGCTGACGTGGGATTTTTTGCAGCGCACGCCAGAATTGCTTGCAGATGGCAGAATTTTTTCCTTCTTACTTGACAAATATCGTTATATTTTGGACACTTCTCACAATATCTTTCTAAATTATAGCGTATGCAATAAATTATAACCTATGTGTTGTTCTGATGTATAAGCTATATTACTGTAAAGTTTCATTAAAATCCATTCAGTTGTTTTTGCGTGAAAGACTCCAAAAAATTCTCACAAAATTTCGCATTTATAATATATATCTAGATTCTGAAATTAATTTTTTTAAAATTATTTTCTCCTAATCTCCAAACCATAGAACATTTTTTCCGCATTGGTAGGTTTCGAATGATAATAATTTTTTCATCTCCATAAAACTGTAATTTACCTTATTAAATATGTTTTCAAAGTATCGTATATTCCGGCGTATAATGCGCATCGGTGCATAACGCGGATCCTATACTTTCAAACTGAAATTTTTAATAACCGTATAACTCGCATTCTTTTTTTTCACGAAGGAACCTGAAATGTGTACACGTGCAATGCTCTTATTTTTTTAAGTCTAAATATAGTGTTGGAATGATTAATGAAAACATATAGAATGAAATTAAACCTGATGTAATTTAAAAGTCATTTAAGGACGTTTGGAACCGTGATTTTTCAAAAGCGTATAAATGGATAATTTTTATGATATTTAGTGTCACTTAGATTAGAAAATGTATATAAAATTGTTTTAAGAATATTATTACAAAAAAAATTATTTAAGTACAATATTTTGACAAAAAATGAACATAGAAAGACCCATTTTCAAAATATTCACCTTTCGTGAAAAATGCTTCTATTATAACAATATTTTGCCTGTATAGAGCTCAAACCTCTGTACAGAGGCTCAACTAGAATTTTTAAAATATATAACTTAGAAGTGAGTTTATCCATATTTTACGACAACAGAGGGGAGAAATTTTAAGAAAAAAACGCCGATAATTATTTCAAATGGTTGTAACTGAGAAAAGAATGTGAATTTTTCAAAAATCATAGTTGAGCCTCTGTACAGAGGTCTGAGCTACATACAGGCAAAATATTTTTATAATAGAAGCATTTTTCACCAAAGAACATTTTGAATAAAGGTTATTCTAAGTTAATTTTTTTCCGAAATATTATATTTAAATAATTTTTTTTGTCAAAATGTTCTTAAAACAATTTTATACATGCATTCTAATTTAAGTGACATGAAATATCATGAAAATTATCTATTTATGCGCATTTTTAAAATCACGGTTCCGAACGTAGTCGGATACCTTAAGAAATTAAATACCGTATTTACTCGAATCTAAGCCACCCTTTTTTCCCTTGTTAATGCAACTGAAAATCTTGTGCGGCTTAGAATCAAACAGAAAACAATTGTTAGATGGGTTATTTAGAGAAATTACAGGCTCATGCATTACTTGAAAGTTTATAATACTGATAAAATAGCTAATTATTCCCTTCTTATTAGTTCTTCTTTTAAATTTAAATTTAGTTTTGTAAAATTGAATATCCATAAACCATTTTACACTATTTTTTATTTTTCACAAGATCTCGTTAAGAATTTGGGGTGCAGCTTAGATTCGAATAAATAAGGTATATCTAACAATCTAGATCAGTGTTTCTCAACGTGGGGCAATTTGATTCTTAAGGGGTGGGGGACTATTCGAAAAAGAACTAATTTGGAGCAAAATATAGCCAATTATGGAAATATATTTTTCACAACTTGGTTGTGTAATATGAGACAAATTGTAATAAAAGTAATAAATATTTGTACTCGTAACGATAAAATTTTCTTTTCAAACACGATCATGCTACTTGTTTAGAATGGAAGAAGTAATTACTGCTGGGATCTAAGTTTCTGCACTGTTTTGCAGTATCTTTCATTATTAATCGGTGAAGTTAATTCTAAATAAAAATGTCTGTAAAATTGATATAAATGTCCCGTTACTTAAAAAAATACATAAATTGAAAAAATATTAGTGATATATGAATGGTAAGTAAATTCAGTGGGTAATTCTTATTAGTTTCATTTTTAGAAGCATCATTTTCCAGAAACAATCAAGTGCAAGAATCTCACAAAACTTTTTATTTTTACTCCAGTTTTCCATTGTAAGTTCTGAAAATTTACTTACTGTATTAATAATAATTTTCTGGTAATTTTCTAAAACCTTAAAGTTTCATTTATCTCATTTAAGTTTCACTTATGTATCTCTCTCTGTATATATATATATATATATATATATATATATATATATATATATATATATATATATATATATATATATACTTAAATATGTATAGAGGGGACATATATAGGAATTTTTAAAAGGTTTACGGGGACGTAGTAAAAAAAAGGTTGAGAAACACTTATCTAGATAATTATTTATTTATATATCTAAGTAAAAAGGAAGGCAAAGTGAAACAGAATTCGATGATATGCCCTGAAAATATATCGGAAGACGAATATGACTTATTTTTCATGTTATCCAATAATGAAAGCTCATAAAATTTGCGCCATTTCTTTTAAATAAATTATATTTATATATATATACAGAAATTTACTTTTTTATATACACGCATCTTTTCTTTATTTTTATAGTGATCATTTTTATATCTGGCTTATAACACGCACCCGTAAATTTCTACCTTATTTTTTTTGCATAAAAATTGAGATTTATGCGCCGAAATATACGGGACATACTAATTTTATGCTGTATAAATAAATAAATTTAATAAGGAAATGGAAAAAAAAGCTTTTTAATTCAAATTTTCACATGCTGGTGTTATTATCAAAAGGGAAATAAACGTGTAATAGTAAAACTGTTATGTACTTTTCATATTCCTAATTTTGCTATAAAACACAGCGTTGCGAAGTTTTATTATAAGGTAATCACATTTTTTACATCCCTAATTTTGCTATAAAAAGAAATTGAGATGGTCTTATTAAAAAGCGATAACTTATGATGTTAGATTAATAGGTGTAGGAAATATGTATTCAATAAGGAAACGCATGAATAGATGCTAAAACACTATATTAGTGTCTTACATTTTGTACTCTGAATGTCAGACTCTGCGTTTTCGCTTAGAAAACAAAGTGATTAAATTAAATTATTGCATTAACCTGTAATAATTTTAGTTCCCAAATAGTTGCATAAAATTGTTTAAATATGGAAAAAAGACAAGGAAAACCTTTTAAAAAGGAAAGATAATTTCAACAGTCGCATTCCATTCTGTAGTTTTTTCTATTATTTTTTGCGATTCGAAATATTAATAGTCATTACAAGCATTTCGGGTTACACAAATGTTTTAAAATGGTAATCTATAGAAAGAGAGATAAAGCGCTCTCTTCAAAATTATTTTGTAACGAGAGACTTGCTTATCAGTATCAAAATTAAAATCTGACGATTCCGAATAAGTAATAGTCAGCTCAATTCATTCTAACGAGATGAAAGATACTTTGGATTTTAAATGATGTCTTGAATGAAGTAATCTCATAACGTATTGAAATTTTATCCACCCTTTTATAAGAACGTAATTAGGGAGACACTCAAGGAAATTACATTGGCGAAAATCCCGCCAAACGGAATACCTGTGTCGCCAAAATATTCAAGACGAGAACTTCAACTTCAATGGCTAGCAGCAATATTTGACAAGGTCAGTGTTAATTTCCACCGGAGAAAGTGAGTAGACTTATATATTTCCTCTAAGAAAATTCTTCCTTTATTCCGTTACTGAGACACAGTGCATTTAGTCGTCATTAGCATCAACTGCAAAGGTAAGCGAATACTCTTTCGATGCTATTTGCATGTAGAGATGTAATGGGTATCAAAATAGATAATTTTCTCACCAGTATTAAATTTTAAAAACCTCAGCTAAAAACCCTGAATGTTAATGTAATTTCTGGATTCAGATGTTAATATTATTAATTAAAAGAGGTTTAAAAGTAAAAATTACTTCCAAATCTGTCAAATAATTTAAGCTCTTTTTTATGAGAGAAAAATATTTGTTCACTACATATTTAGTGTATTTCTTTCTAACTTAGACGTTTTTATATGTTGTTGTTTTACACCTTCTAAGGAATTTGAATTTATAAAAATTAGAGTATAAGTGTACAGCGATAAAAAAAATTTTAATCTTAGTTTCATGCTTACATTTTAAAATGCTTTTAAATAACTTTTATGTCGGCGCTAAGCTTTTTCATGATCTTGGTTTTATTTATAATTTCTTTAGCATTATCAAGCACTAAAACATTTTAATGTATGTTTTTTCATTAACCGTCTCGGGATAAATTATAAAGAAAATGTATTTAAAATTTTTTAGCTATTTTTTTTCTTTTGCTATAAATGAAATTTTACTAATTTTAAACCATCTTTTCTTTATATTTTTTCCCTGTTTTAACCTGAATAAAAAAAAATTCAGTCTCTCTCTATATATACAGTCGGTCCTCCGTATTACAAACCTCTGTATTGCGAATTTTTCTATATAGGGAACTTTTTTCTGGAACCAAGAACATTTCACGATTTTCATCGTAAAATAAAACTCCCAATAGCGAAGTACATTTTCTATATAACGAACTTTTTCGCTTGTGATTCAATATTTTCCCCTATTTTTAAAGTATTTCTGGATATTTCAAGTTATTCTCTCTTTTAACACGTTTTAGTAGCTTAGTTATAAAATAATATATGTTTAAAATTACTTGTGTACTTTAAATTAGAAAATATCCTTAAAATTTTTTTTTTCATTAATTTTAATATAAAGTTATTTTCTTAATGTTGAAAATGCAGTGTATTCTTCGACATTCTTTTTTCTTGTTTTCCCTGCAGTTTTTCTTTTTTGGATGGGTAAGATATTTATAAAATAAATAGATATTAGTTTACAAAAAGATGTGAATAATTACTTTTTTCTATGTATAGTAATTAAGAACTTAAAATTTGTTTTACGTAGTTTATAATGTATATTGAATGGTGAACCTCTTTATAACGAATTTTCCATATCACGAACTTTTTTTCGGGATTTAGCATCTTCGTTAAATAGATGTCTGACTGTATATACAGTGAATGAATGAAATATATATATATATATATATATATATATATATATATATAAACATTTATAAAATTCTTTATATATCTTAATGCATTCCATTTTTTGAGTCAATTAAAATGCTTTAGTCAAAAGGAAGCATAAGTAATATTGTAACTCCAGATACAGAAAAAAGCATCGTAGATTACGTGTTTGAGATTAACTTAATTTAACTCAGTGTCGCGCAACAGCCCATCAGGGCCAAGGCCTACTGTGCCCAACTCAGTATATGTGACCTTGGGTCCTGAGGTACAAGAGCAGATGTTCCGGTAAGGTGGTCAGTCTGACGTGAAACCCCCAGTGTTAGGTTCGCAAGCAAGTTTGGTACTCATTTATCAACCCACTGAATGGATAAAAGGCTGAGTCAACCTTTCCCAGCCCGGGGTTTCAACCTCAGACCTGTGATGTGGAAGTGCGATGCACTAGCTATTCAGACACTGGGCTTTGTTTGAGATTAGATTTAAAAAAAATTCAGTTGGAGTAGTGGTGTTTTATGAATATTTAATTGGACTTATATTTTCTCAGATGGGGTGAAATAAATATGTTTGGGGTTATATATCTGAATACTCATCCTTGTTTCATACATAGTTAAAAGTTGTAATTTCTGTTATTTCATAACGAAATACAATGAAGATAAAGTTCATTTCATATACTTTGAAATAAAAAAATTCTTATGGATGTACTGCTCAGCTTAGCATATTGGATATTATTTTTCAATTTTACCAATAAAAATGGATCGATGGCTTAACTCAGGGGTCGGAAGCCTATGGCATGCCTGTCACCAGTGGTCTAACGTACACCCCCGCAACCCTCGCACTGCGGGGGGGAGGGGGCTCATGGCTTCTAAGAGGCCCAAAGCTAGACTGACGCCATAAACGTAGAATTTCACAAAATTAGCTTTAAATTTTTTAAAATTCAATTTTTAAGAGAATTTCAAATTGGCGATCTATCATCATTCAAAATCAAAACTTTGATCGCTTATTAGATATCTTAAATCCAATAACCAAATCAAAAACATTTTAATTTGCTGTAATCCCCGCGATGAAGGATAAACTTTTCTTTAGTGGGTTTTCTTTTCAAACCTAAATTACTAACAGATAAAAAGAAAGTCAGACGGAAAAGTGGATAAAATGCTAGAAAGATAAAAAAAATCACCACTGCTTTTTTTAGTATACTTCATGTTAGCGGTAGGGAGAAAAAAAGACATGTTACTTTTTACTGAAGTAGCAAAGTAACTTATTGGCGTCTTTACCTCCCTCCACATGTATTTCATTTTCATTTAGTGAACTCGTAAATAACGTACATCTGTTATGCTTTTTTCGTAAAAAATAGTATTGCGATATTTGAAAACGCATAGAGAGCATTTTAAAAGATTATATGGTCTAGATTTATGAGTTAGAAACCCATATGCTCACAGAAATTTCCGTAGATTTTTGAGTATTCAATTAAATAAAGCTTAATGAGAAATGTATCACAAAATTGTTTTCAGTACATATATATTTTTATATCCAATGCACTTCAATATAGGGAGTGTTTCTTCGCTGTTAAAAAATTTTGATCTCACTTTTCTCTTGTAATATTAGAACTGTTTTTTGTAAACGGAATTAATTATTCTGGTTCTTATACTGTTATTTTGTTAATAAGGCAAGAAGAAACGCGGCCCTAAAATGAGTGGAGTTAAAAAAAACTTTGAGTGGTTCTCAAAAACGAAAAATTCGAAAGGAAAATGAGTATAATATTAATAGCAAATACGCAAAATTGGATAACTTTTTAATATCCGCAATTTCATCATCTTGTGCAAGTGCTAGTAGTAGTAATACCAGGGAACTTGATGAAAAAATCCTGGAAGTGAAAATTAATCCATAAAAAAAAACAGAGTTCGGACACTTCAACTAATAAGGATCCTCTATCTAATAAAAAGGAGTCGGAAAATGAAAACGAAGAAACAAAATTGATTAGAAATGATTTTGCGCATTATGTAGGTACGCCCGTAGATGCAGATTTAAGGGAACAAATTTTAAAATTGGGCCCATACCAACCAGAGGGTAATTTCCAAAAAGATGTCAAGGGAAGAAGCTTTTCATCATCTTATTATAGTTTCATATCCATGGCAGGACAAAATATCGAAAGGAAAAGGCTGTGCTATTGAACGCCATTTCATGTTACTTACTGTCAGGTATGTTGGCTTTTCGCTGATATAACAAATATGTATTTTAAAGAAGCCTGGTGCAAAGGTGTGAATGACTGGCAAGGAATATCAAACAAAATTAAAGAGCATGAAAATTCTATAACTCATATCCAAGCATGTCGCACATATGACATCTGATCATCATTATTGAAATGCAATTTTAAAGAAGTTAATAAGGTTAGCCAAATCTTACGAAGAATCATAGACGTTACAATGACTCTAGCAATGTGCAATCTTTCTTTTTCGGGGACTTCGAGAAACTCGAGATTCAACTCTAAGGGGAAATTTTTTGAATATAATAGACCTCTTGGCTAAATATGACCCTCTTCTCAATGTTCATTTGTCATAAAAAAGAATTCAAAAATATCTTAGCCCATAAATTCAAAATGAACTTATTGCTATTATCGGCTCTGGAATAAAAGAAAATATTGTGTTAAAAATTTAAGGAAATGCTCTTTTTTCTCTATTATTCTGGACACGATACAGGATATTTAAAAAAAAGACCAATTAAGTATTATAATAAGGTATGTAACAACTGATGTTAATGATAATAATGAGCCAGATAATATCAGAATGAACGAACCATTCTTAGGCTTTATTGAGGCGGAAAATCAGACTGCAAAAAGTTTGGAAAGTGACATGTTAAATTTTCTAAATACACTGGACATTAATTTGGCGGTGTCGAGGACAAGGATATGATGGGGCAGCCAACATGAGTAGAGCGCGCGCGTATGGGGGATAACAGAAATTAATTAAGGACAAACGACCAAGAGCAAATTACGTTCACTGTTCAACACACAACCTGAATCTTGTTCTAAACGATGCATGTAATAACGTGCCTCCTGTAAGAGAATTTTATGACCTTTGTCAAAAGATTTACACATTTTTTGGGCTCAGCATTAAAAGGTGGAGTTATCTGAAAATTGTCCAGAATAACGAGAACATTCAGCAGACTGTTAAATCATTATGTACGACAAGGTGGTCATCTCGATTTGACTCTGTAATATCAATTCGCTACAATTACATTTCAATTTTAAAAGTACTTTCAAATATTTCACTAACCAGTACTAAGCAAGACGAGAAACAGGAAGCTTTAGCGATTAAAAAACGTATGGAAAAGTTTCAATTTTTTTTTTTTTTTTTTTTTGCTAATTTTCCATTGTCAAATTTTACAAAGCATAAATTTAACTTCAAAAGCATTACTATCACCAAATATAGATTTGGAAAACGCTAAGACCATGTTAAATTCTAGCTTAACGTCTATCGAGAATCTTCCTAACAATTTTGCTAATATAAAGGAAGAAGCTATTGGTTTGGCTAAAAATGGGGTATTACCCCGGAGTTTGAGAAAAAGAGACATAGAAAAGTTAGACAGTTTTTCGATGATTTCAATGCTGATGAAAAACTGCAAGACAGAGAACGATTGTATCAGGCGGATGTTTTTAAGTCCAATGTTGATGTTACAACTCAATTAAAAAATCGCTTTGAGAGTATGAATGGAATTTACAAATCATTCAGTTTCCTTACTCCCAAAAATATTGTAAGCACTACAAATGATGTCTTATATAATGAAGCTAGTAATCTTCAAAAAGTATACAGCCTCGACCTATCTAGTGAAATTCCAAATCAAATTATGTCTATAAAAGAAGTTTTCAGTGAAGATTTAATTAAGCTAAATTCGATAAAAGATTTAGGTAATTTTTTGATGATTCAAAATAAGTTTGCTGCTTAAGTTTACCAGATGCATGTATTGCAATTTTATTGTTTTTGACTCTTCCAGTTACTTCTGCAATGTCGGAAAGGTCATTTTCTAAATTAAAATTCATAAAAAATTATCTACGTTGTACGATGTCAGAAGAGAGGCTCTCTTATTTGTCTTTGATAAGTATTGAACAACAAGAAACAAGAAAAAATTGAATTGGACGAATTAATAACCGACTTTGCTAAGAAAAATGTGAGACGTCAAGTGCTTTTTTGTGATTTACTTCTTCAGTGTAGTGCTGTATATTATGTAGTAGTGTGTGTCGCGAACAACCCAATGAACTAGTTGCTTTTGTAGTTCAACCTGCGTGGTACTGCGAGCGCATTCTTTTTTGTGTCCATGCTTTCTTTTTAGTAACAGTAGTTGTGTCTTTGACTTTTTGACAATTTATGCTAGAATTTTATCGAACTTAAGGTCAAGCTCATCCCGGGATTCATAAACGTAAAATTTGGTAAGTGATATCTTTTTCTATCATAAGGATCTGAAATCGAAAATATTATTTTACAGTGTTTGTGTTTTTCTTAGTGTATCATTTTTATTTAAGTTACCAGGTTATCAGTCGACTGTTGTTAGATTTTCCATTTTTTTAAATACTATAAATACTCTCTAATGTTAAACGTTATTACCTTTGTTTACCCAGACACAATATATATATATATATATATATATTCAGTTATAAGTTTAATATTTAAATATTTTTACGTGATGTGTAAAGGTACATTATGTTATGGTTTTGCAATTCTTTGTATATATGTCCAGCTAAGGGCCTAAGATTTGACCTTGCGGGGGCCCAATTACTTTCCGTTACGCCACTGCGTGTCACATGTGGCACGCGGTACAATTTTCAGTGGCACTCTGCACTATAATACAAATTTGTTAGTTTTTGAGTGGGTGGAAGTTGATGAATTTGTAATGGATCTTATTTGACAAACATCTTCTGAAATATGAACATTTACGGAATAACGAAAAAATCTGAAAGATAATTAAAGATAAACTTTCAGCTATTTTTTAAGTTATTGAATGCCATTGCTGGTGAAATTTAATCGTTTGAAGAGAAAACTGCATGAACTCTGCTTTCCGCTTTTGGTTCTACATATCTAACAAGAGGAGGGCACGACTATGGAAATTCATTTCGGGTCGAGACTTGGTGTAATAGGGTGTAATAACTCCTTGGTGTAATAACTCTTTTAGGGTGTTCAACCCTTAATGTAATTCCGTCGAATGACCAGTCAATTCGGAGAAAACAGCGTTAGAAATTCATGCTTAGTTTTTATGCAATTAAGTTTCAATTTTTTAAACCGGCCCAGTGGCTCCGTTTTGAAGTCGTCTGCCTTTAATGTGGGTGGATTCGAGTTCGAATCATGCGAAAAATTATTTTCTTTCAATTCCTTTAATTATTTTTTAAAATTAAATAAATGATTTATGAAAGGTTTAAGTATTGAATGATATTCTACACAATTGTTTTACATTTTATAAAGTAAAAAAAAAGTACTGTAATTAGACAAATATTTATAGAATGTGTTTAATAAATATATTTTTATATAAATAAATAATATTTATAAAAAAATATCTAAAATAAATATTAAATAATATTTTACATAAAAATTATTTACAAATAGTTTTATAATGTGAAATATAATATACTATAAATGAAATATTATATATATAATGTAAAATAATTTATAAAAAATATTATTATTGAATTAATTATTTTATAATTATATGAAATACTTAATAAGTCGTTTTTAAATAAATTTATTTAATTTTTTAAAAAATATTTAAATAATTTTAATAAATGTATTTAAATAATTTTAATAGTTTTAATTAATAAGAATTAATTATTTTTAACTTATAATAATTAAATATTTCAAATTAATATTAATTTTGTATTTTTAGTTAATATTAATTTTAAATAATTTTAATGAATAATTAATTTGAATTAAAATATTTTAAATAATTTTAAGTAATAGTACTTTTAAATAATTTTAATTAATAATTAATTTATTAATTAAATTAATAATAATTTTAAGTAATTTCAATTAATAATTAATTTTAAGCAATTTTAAGTTTTAATAATTTTGTGTAATTTTAATTTTCAATAATTTTAAGTAATTTTAATTTTTAATAATTTTAAGTAATTTTATTTAATAATTAATTTTAAATAATTTTAATTCCTAAATAGTTTTAATTAATAATTAATTTTAAATAATGAATTTATTTTTTACTTTATAAAATACAAAATAATTACATAAATATCATTTAATATTTAATACACCTTTCATAAATAATTTATTTAATTTAAAAAAATAATTAAAAGAATTGAAAGAAAAAAGTTTCTCGCATGATTCGAACTCAAATCCACCCGCATAGAAGACAGACAACTTTCCAACCGAGCTACTGGGCCGGTGGAAAAAGTTGAAACGTAATTGTATAAAAGCGAAGCATGAATTTCGAACGCTGTTTTCTCCGAATTGACTGGCCATTCGACGGAATCACATTAAGGGTTGAACACCCTAAAAGAGTACTACTATTACACCAAGTTTCGACCCGAAATGAATTTCCTTAGTCGTGCCCTCTCCTAGTAAGCATAAAATCTTTCCTCGTATGAAAAATATTTCGAGTTCACAAAGAAACTATTTAACATCTGAACGCTCAGAATCATGTCAAATTGAGTTACACATTATACCCCTGATTTTGCGATATGAAAATGTAGAGCGGTGCAAGCACTAGGGTCATATTAAAATGTTTTATTTATCTTTTTATTTAACTTACAGAGAAATATATATATTTTACATAGTTCCTTTCTCATTTTAATATATATAAATATGTTTAAAATTACATAATATATGTACAATTTTAACTTTTTAAAAATTTTTGTTGAAAAAATACTTATATTTTATGCTGTTTATTTTTATGTTAAGAACTATGTTTCATTGATTCAAAATTAATATATAATAAAACTTTAAATCTATATTATTGGCCTCTATTCTCTAACACTGTAGGGATTATCACGGAAATCGAATTATTTCAAAAACGTTCTTCTTTGTGGCACGCTGAATCATATTGGTAGATTGGTTTAGCATGCCACAGTTAGAAAGTTGCCAGCCCCTGTACTAGAGTATATTCCACTCGAATGTGTGACATCGTGACCTGGTAGCGTCCAAAGTCACCCAGCTAATTTACAAAAGACATTTTATTTCTAGATTAAATAATAAATGAAATATAAATTCAAAATTAAAATGTTAAAAAATACAGTCTTTCGCTGTGGAAAAGTTCATTTCAGGTATGCCAGCCGTTGCGTCGCTGACTCCAGCAATCCATCTTTCACCATTCGCCAAAGTTCCTCAGTAAACAAGGTTCATCAGTAAGTCCTTGAGCGTTGCTGCGTCCGCAAACACAACATTTGAAGAGCCGAAAATTCATTTAATTGATGGAGATTGAGAAGTCTCTCTCCACTTCCAACCCGACCCCTTTAAACTCCTGGGGCAGGTCACTTTCATACCCTCAGTCATCTCTCATTGATTTGTGCAACACATTTAGACCATTTAGGTGTAACACATCTCCGGACCGTAATCCCACTCCATTGGTGCGTGGGAACAATCAGCCGGCACATTTGATCTCCACTATGAAACGGCATCGTGCCCACCAGCTAGAGACTATAGCTTGTCTATTCTCGTTTTCAATGAGGGTATGTCTTCGTCTCACCCTGCTGACAGTTATCTCTATTCATGGTGTCTGCCACACATATATGCGAGAAGGATTCAACACAAAGGTTTTATAACTCGCAGCTTCCTTACTATTGAGCGTTTTGACGTCCAATCATCTATAGGTCGGGAAAAGAGAAAGGGTGTGGTGACTTCAAAGGCATTCTCCGAGACAGATCGCACGTGTTATGTCCCAGGCGTGAGGTACAGCAGGTGCTTTTTTTGGATACACAATGTCCCATCTAGACAACTTAACCCTCCATACGTCAATCTTGACTCGTATAGATGGGGAGAGTTCAGCTATTCAGCAGACGTTACAAATGCAACACTTATTAAATTAAGCTATAGTTTAATAAATATCAAAATATTTCGTTAGTTATTAAATAATCATTTTTAAATTAATGAATTTCAATGAAAACAAAAACATAGCAAAGAATTATACAGTCAAATATTTGCGATTTTGCTATATTTTTCGATTGTTCTGTAAATACTTCTCAAATAACATTTAGAAAAATGACAATAATATCAAATTCATTAGGTTAATACCCGGATGGCGTCCTCCAGATATGAACTACCGAATGAAGTAAACAGAAATTTTAATTTAAAAAAGATAAAAAAAAAAAAAAAAATGTAAATCTTAAATTTTAGCCTAAATAAATGCTTTTAAAAATCTAAAGGAAATAATTGGTTTTTTTAATAGAGAGAAACTTTAACTCTTCGCGGTTTTCAAGAAAGTCTTATGACAAATGATAAGCATAAAGAATGAATATGTATGGTAAAAAAATGTTTCAATTTTGAAAAGAGTCGCAGTAGTCTTAAAAGGTTAGGCATGGCTAAGTAACTCAATGGCTGAGAATTTTATTCCATTAAAAGTAGAATTGTAGAACGACTGGGAGAACAGGCGCAAACTGACTTTATAAGAAAGTCTAAATACAAATTCATGAGAAAGTTCGAGTAGAGAAAGTTAGATCATACACTCATGGACAAAAAAATTAGCGCACCAAGAAATAATTGCGGGATCGTAACGAAACTTGGCACGAAGGTACATGTCGGGGAGATATGCAAATGATTAGAAATGCAGCGTGATAGCGCAGTACATATAGCCGGTAGAGGGCGTTTAAAGTTGTTTAACAGGTAATCAAAGCTCATTAGAGTGTGCTGAGGTAGACATGTCATTACGCCGTTTTTGAAGACAATATGAGCAGCTGTCGCAGTATCAGAAGGAGAGAATCATCGGCATGATGGAAGCTGGGTGGTCAGCTAGGCGAGTAACTCGCCCATTAGGCCACTCTGATTGTGTTGTGAGGAGGTGTTGGGACCAGTGGATCAGAGAGATGTCATTTACAAGAAGACCAGGCTCACAGGACGCCCTCGACAAACAAGTTCGTCGAGAAGACCACCACATCGTAAGAAATGCACGCGTACAGACAACTGCTTCATCGACCGCCATCCAGGCACAAGTAGCACCTTCACTAGGGGCCCCTGTGTTTTCTCGAACCATGCGAAGGCGCCTGGCTGAAGGACCCCTTTGCAAGTCTTTGCAATTGCTCCCAGGAGCCATTTTTCAACAATGAACTTGTATTCCTCGATGCCCGATTGTATCGTATCGTACATTCGCGCTAGAAGGGTTTCAACAGGGTATTAAATCCTCCGTTCTTTTGCCTTTTTCTCTGAAATAAATGAACCTTTTTCTTTGATTTTCTAATCATTTATGTATATCAAAGTAATCATTACGTTTGTAAAATTTCGTTTCATTTTGACAACTCCTTCTTGGTGCACTAATTTTTTCGTCCATGGGTGTATTTCCCTCCCTTTTGTCTTTCTAATTTTACTGATTTGTAATTTGAATCATTCTAAAAGGGTAAAATTAAGTTCCAAAGTAAATTGCAGCAATTAAATGCTCTCAACATACAATTTAGCTATATACCAAATTTAGATTCGGACAATCACCAAAAAGTTTATAGTAAACTTAGTAAAAAATATAAAAACATTTTCACACAGCTTATTTTTGTCGAAATTTCAAACATACGGCCGCTCTCGTAGTTTTTGTAAATCTCACAGGATTTTTTTACAAATTTAAAATTCTGTTATCTTTGAAGAATTTTCAAAGCGAAAGATTAATTTAGGAAAAGGGTGGGGAATTAAGAAACGAGTATACAAAGTTAAATAAATGTCTGAAGCAATTAGAGAATAAAAGTTTTTGTCTGAAACTTCAATATATAAGCTTGTGTAATATGTTTTCATCAATCAAAATAGAAGAACATATGAAACCATAAACGATAAAATTCCAGCATTTTGTTAATTTTTTTACTAATTTCGGTTGTAATGTGTTTTGAAATATTTTATGAAACATTTTTTGAAACATTTTTTTTTAAATCTAGAGTAAAGTTAACCTTTAAATGCATAATGTTGCCAATTACCTACATTCCAGTTCATCTTAGTTTTATTCAAAAACGTAGGCGTGAGCATTTCCGTATGCACATTAATGTTCATTGGCAATAAATCATGTGTGTAAGAGAAAAGACATTACTTTTGTCGTGATATATAAAGGGTATTTTTTTGAGAGGTATAGAACTTTAAATTGCAATAAAACAACGATGTATTATTCCATTGACATGAATGTTTTTTTATTCGAAAGATAGTCTTGTGGCATTACATTTTAAATATGATTTCTGGCATAGGACTGCCACGGCTGGCTCGGATGTAGTCCAATCTGGACGTCCAATTTTCGATGACTTTTTCCAACATTTGTGGCCGTATATCGGCAATAACACGGCGAATGTTGTCTTCCAAATGGTCAAGCGTTTGTGGCTTATCCGCATAGACCAATGACTTTACATAACCCCACAGAAAATAGTCTAGCGGTGTTAAATCACAAGATCTTGGAGGCCAATTCACAGGTCCAAAACGTGAAATTAGGCAGTCACCAAACGTGTATTTCAATAAATCGATTGTGGCACGAGCTGTGTGGCATGTTGCGCCGTCTTGTTGGAACCACAGCTCCTGGACATCATGATTGTTCAATTCAGGAATGAAAAAGTTAGTAATCATGGCTCTATACCGATCACCATTGACTGTAACGTTGTGGCCTTCATCGTTTTTAAAGAAGGATTCCACCAGCCCATAAAGCGCACCAAACAGTCAGTTTTTCTGGATGTAACGGTGTTTCGACATACACTTGTGGATTAGCTTCACTCCAAATGCGGCAGTTTTGTTTGTTGACGTAGCCATTCAACCAGAAGTGCGCTTCATCGCTAAACAAAATTCGCTTATGAAAATCAACCATTATTTTCGAAATAAAATTGCACAATTTGAAAACGTTGTTCTGGCGTTAGTCTATTCATGATGAATTGCCAAACCAAACTGAGAATAAATCACTTGATAGCTGTTAAAGGTCGCCATCTTGGAAAGTAATGCCAACTTAAACTTCTATACCTGGGAAAAACACTCTAAATATATATATGAAGAGTGTTTTTTTTCCAGGTATAGAAGTTTAAGTTGGCATTACTTTCCAAGATGGCGACCGATTTAACAGCTGTCAAGTAATTTATTCTCAGTTTGGTTTGGCAATTAATCAAAACGATCATCAAGCAAGGCGTAGATTCGTCGAATGGGCCCAAAACGAGATTGTTGTTGTTCCCGATTTTCATAAGCGAATTTTGTTTAGCGATGAAGCGCACTTCTGGTTGAATGGCTACGTCAACAAACAAAACTGCCGCATTTGAAGTGAAGCTAATCCACAAGTGTATGTCGAAACACTGTTACATCCAGAAAAACTGACTGTTTGGTGCGCTTTATGGGCTGGTGGAATCATTGGTCCGTACTTCTTCAAAAACGATGAAGGCCACAACGTTACAGTCAATGGTGATCGGTATAGAGCCATGATTACTAACTTTTTCATTCCTGAATTGAACAATCATGATATCCAGGAGCTGTGGTTCCAACAAGACGGCGCAACATGTCACACAGCTCGTGCCACAATCGATTTATTGAAAGACACGTTTGGTGACCGCCTAATTTCACGTTTTGGACCTGTGAATTGGCCTCAAAGATCTTGTGATTTAACACCGCTAGACTATTTTCTGTGGGGCTATGTAAAGTCATTGGTCTATGCGGATAAGCCACAAACGCTTGACCATTTGGAAGACAACATTCGCCGTGTTATTGCCGATATACGGCCACAAATGTTGGAAAATGTCATCGAAAATTGGACGTCCAGATTGGACTACATCCGAGCCAGCCGTGGCAGTCATATGCCAGAAATAATATTTAAAATGTAATGCCACAAGATTATCTTTCGAATAAAAAAATATTCATGTCAATCGAATAATACATCGTTGTTTTATTGCAATTTAAAGTTCTATACCTCTAAAAAAACACCCTTTATATACAGTCGAACCTACAAATTACGTACCTCTATAATGCAAATTTTTCGATATGGTGAATTTTTTCTTGAAAACAAGAACATTTCACGTTTTTCTTCGTAAAATAGCATCCCAATAGTGAAGTACATTTTCTATATTATGAATTTTTTTCTGGTGATTCAATTTTTTTTCTTCCTATTTTATACGTATTTCTGCTCATTTCAAGTTATTCTATCTTTTAACATATTTTATGATGGCCATAAATCTTGAATTGGTTTTATTAGGTGCTTAACTCACCAAGAGCAATAGAAGTCTGGGCGTTTTATCCAAAAAGGGCAATCTTTAACCCCCATCGTCCGTGAACTAATCTCCGTTCATTTGTAGTGTTGATCAGCCGTAATGGTAACTTCGTTTCTTGTAGCTCAAAATCGTCAAAATGTAAGTGCTTGAGCATCAAACAAAAATATTTAATTCTTCAGGAAGTTGAAAAAAGCCTTAAGAAAAAGTATATTGTTTTAAAATTTGGTATTCCTTCAAACAGCTTATCAAACATTATAAAAAATTGAGATAAGTTACAAAATTGGGAGCCATCGAACTCTTGTTCAAAACGTTTTAGAACATGTGTCTATGAAGATGTCGTCGAGGCAGTTTTGAAGTGGATAGACACAATGAGAGATAAAAATATTCCGATCTCTGTACTTTTCGTAATAGCGAAAACTCTTCAATTTGCGAAGGTATTGGGATACGACCAACTTCTATGTAGCAACGGATGGCTAGAAAAATTTAAGAAAAGGCACAGAAAAATACGCCCGGAATTTTTGGTGCATATTGCGAAAATGTGAGGAGTATTATGAGGCAAAGCAATTTTTCAAAAAAAATCAACAGATTTTATGAGTAATTAAATTTAAAGACGCATGTGATAATGTATATTTAAAATTACTCGTGTTTTTTAAATTAAAAAAATGTCCTTACAATTAATTAATTTTATTACAAAATTATTTTCTTAATGTTGAATATACAGTATATTTCCTCGACATTCTTTTTTCTTGTTTTCCTTGAACCTCTATATAAAGAAATTTCCTTATAACGAACTTTTTTTCGGGATTTAGAGACTTCGTTAAATAGAGGTCCGACTGTATATATATTGATATTTGAATGGGGTGGGTAATAAAGTTCTGTGTATTACTTGGAGAGATATTTTCTATTTTCGACTTTCCTATAAATGTGTGATTTATATAATTGAAAAAAAAATTACTTCTCATCTGTTGTGAGGTAAGCTATTAATGTTTGATGTTGCATTCGAAAATTTTATTGGATATAAGCCAGATTTTGGAAAATACTACATGTTGCCAACTGTCTACATACAACTTTTTTCGAAATAAATACTCAATATTATTACTTGGAAATTTAATTTTTCTTTCGTAACCTGTGACTGCATTCCTATAAAAACGATTTTTTAACAAATCTATTACGAAGCAATTATACGTATTTTTATCAATAATATGCATAGGAATATTTTATCGATTAATATATGTGATATTTTTGTTATCCTTAGTAACACTACATCAAAACCAAGTTTTCGCTATCTTGTATATTTTAATTAGGACTTGATTAAAATTACTACTTATACTTTATTTTATTCATGAATTATCGAAAATAAAATCAACTATTAAAAATTCGTTTTTTTTAATGACAGATTTATTACTTTTGAAGAATATATAGCCTGATTTTGCATTTTTAGTTTGAAAAGCTTTTTTTTAACTTCAAAGCATAAATTATTCATTATCTTTTGTTTGTATATTAGAAGTAGAAATCAAGTTTTGTGTATGTAATTACTTCTTAATGCACCACTCGAAAATCATTAGGTATGTATAAAGAGCCCACTGGTGTTCTCGCATACTCGTAGACTTGTAACGGTACGTGTGTAAGGTGGTTTCAAGTAATAGCTCTCAATGAAAACCAAATATAATTAGAAGAAATAACTTATTCAATGATTTTCATCTTTTTCTTTCAGAAAGATTTTAGTTTCCTTTTTTCAAAATGAGCGGATATGTTGGAAATCTAACCTCAATGCAGGAGGGAGCACTAAAAAAGGTAGTCTTAAATTTAGTAGTCGATTATGAGCATTTTTTTATAATCTGTCACTTACTTCTTTATTATATGCTACTCTATAAAAAAAATGATACCATTAAAATCTTGCAACATTACGCAATTTTCAGAGTACGTTCATAGGAACAAGTTATGGAAATTTTTATTCCCTGTCATTGACACCATTGAAAAGAATGATGAAAAAGAAGAAGGTCAAATATGTTAAATCGGGCTTTATTTTCTCAAAACCTTGAAAAATGAAGGTTTATAATTTTACTTACATAGATATAAGTCTTAAGAAAGGAAATCCTTTTTAGATGTCATCTCGGTGATGATATCATCAAGCAAATAACTTTATTCCTTGCTGAAGAAAACGTAGTTATACAAGATCCGTGTTGTGGTAATTTTTGAATCCATCTACATTAAAGATTAGACCTTATTTCAGAAGAAAAAATTTGAGCCTCCTTAAAAGAAAGGAAACAGGGTGACGAATGTAAAATGTATAAATAAATGTATGTTATGTCATAACAGTGGTAGTGGGATTTTTTTGTTACCAACATTTTTTCAAAAGTAGAAACTTAGAATGCATCAATATCTACAGAAACAGCTTTCCGTAGACTGGCTGAAGTAGAATTGCTTCAAGAAAAATTACTGTTCACATTCAAGTCATGATCGTATAGTTGTTGCAGAATACCTCATATAAAAAGTGATTTTTAGTTTAAAAAAACTACTCAACAATTTCTTGTTCATCTCCAATATTATCCTTGATACCATATTGGCTTTGAGAAAGAACGATGTTACAATCGAGATAATCTAGACATCAATTTAGAAGCCATATGGGGTTAATTTAAGTACGTTTTTTACCCAAGGGCTTACTCCCAACTCCAGCTTCTTTCCCAACAATGGCTCAGAACAGTGCTTCTCAAACTTTCAATGTTTGCGACCCAATTTTCAATCATAATTTTTATCGTGCCCCCCACAATACAATAACATTGTATTGAATTCAATAATAATAAACTTCGACGCTAAAGCTACAATACGACTTTAATTATAAATAGTGCAAATTATCAAGATAAGTATTAAATTTTGAATATAATTTTGTATATGGCAAGCGCATGAGGTAAATTAGTTTATATATTAACTTAGCCTATTATCTTAGTATTGATGACATAATGATGAAATAAATTGTGCAGTACAGATATATTTATAAGTATATTATAGTAGTGTAAATATGTATTTTATTTATTATGTCAAAATTTATTTTCTTTTATTTCCTTTTAGTAAATTTTAATATATTTTTAAATAATCTTTTATTTTCAACTTTTCGATATGCTCGCACCCCATCTTAGGATTATCACGCCCCACAGTTTGAGAAACACTGACTTAGAACTACAAAACTGACTTCACCGGTCTACGTATAATTTGAGAACTAACAACAGCGACAATTAGTCTCTCTCAAATAATGCCAGAAGTATAATAACAATTAAATATTTTTACTATTAATGGTAGACAGGTTACTATATTGTTAAGATATATACTTCAAACTATCGTTCTACATTATATTCAAGGGATTATCATCACGATATAATATGTGGCTATACATAGTTAACATGAATCGTTGTCCTTTATAGGGTACATTAATAACTTCTCAGCAATCTTAATCATTAGGCATCTCAAACTTAAAATTAGATGAATCAATTAATGTTCTTTACAGACTCACCACAAATGAACAAAATCCATATATATATATATATATATATATATATATATATATATATATATATATATATATATATATATATAATCTATAGATATCATATGTTCTACAGTGCCTCAGGATAATGTGCTAATGTGCACTGTACCACATTTTCAAAATACATGTAATGCATTTTTCGAAGTGCTAGATGTGTTTTGTGGGAATTCCACTGGATTCCACCCTGGACACCAAGATTGAATTGAGGCAAAGAACGACCAGACGACATTTCTACAATAACAAATTATATTTATTCACTTGAATCAATTATCAACCATCTATTACAAAGATTTATCAAGATGTCTACGTCGATGTGATTGACCCTTACTATTAAATTAAATCACGAAATATGATACTTTTCAAATATTAAACTCAATATCGAACGGGACTATCGGAATAAGAGGACCGAGAGATACACGCAATTTGAGTTACTAGCATTCATTAACTTCCAACTAACTTTATTATATATTTACTCTTATGATCCGATAATCTAAATTTAAATCTCACCTGCCTTTTACTTCCTCACTTTCCAGGCGGATCAAACTTTCCAACTGTAGATCGCTGGCTAATAATCAGCGAGACGCTAATCGTACAATCAACTTGAATTTTCTTAGAACTCCGTCAACCTATCTCTTGGCGTAATTACCTCTACTCCTAACTTACAACACTCTCCTTAAATACTTTGACTAATTTGCATCTCAAGGTTTCTTCTTTTAGAGTTGGTTGGAAATATACTTAAATTTACAATCCCCAAAGAAGCCCAAGTGTATTAAGGATAAAGTGCCGTACACATCCGTCACAATTTTGTTTACTTAATTTCTGTGTATTCATTTACTGTGTGTTTGAACGTGTTTGGAATTAAAATAGATGCTTCAGCTACGGATTTTCTTGTGATGATTTCAGCACATAGTCTAAATATTTACGTAATTTTATTATATTTCCCGTGCCTGGTATGTGTGTTGCAAAGCAATGCAAAATATTTTTATTTCATTTTATGTTATAAAACCAATATTATATCATAATATTTAAAAATGGTTTTAGCAAGTATCTCAAATAATTTTTCTGAAGGTTTACAAGCATTTAGTCTTTATATATATATATATATATATATATATATATATATATATATATATATATATATATATATATATATACACTGGTGTGCAAAAATTAAGAACGAGACGGTTTTTTCAATATAACTGTGTACAAAAGCTTTCCAAATCAACACATTTAATATCGTAAGATCCCCAATACGTAAGGACATGTGTAATGTAAGCAACACTTACTAAAAGAGAAATCAGAGGGATAAAAAGAAGCTTGATTGAAAAAGTAGCATGGAGCGCGATGCGACTGAAGGCCGAAACATCCCTGTGATGGGTGTCCAGCAAGAAACATCCGGTCTTTAGTTGGGGATATGATCTCCCCTGACTGCTAGGCAGGTTTCACAGCGTCTGCCCATGCTGAGAATGAGGGTGTCAATGAGTTGTTGAGGCATTGCTGCCCATTCGTCTTGCAGCGCCAATCGAAGCTCCCGAATCGTTACTGGTGGTAAGGTACGAGCTGCCAAGCGTCTGCCTAGAAAATCCCATACATGCTCGATGGGATTGAGATCCGGAGATCGTGCCGGCCAATCCATACGTTCAATATCCTCACTCTCTAAGAGCTGTTCGGCAGCTACTGTGCGATGACATGGTGCATTGTCGTCCATGAAAGGGACTGCAGACCCATAGCGCTTCTAAAAAGACGCACATATGGAAGAAGAATCTCGTTACAATAAAGGGTCCCGTTGACTGAACCTGCGTCGAAGATGTGAAGGTCTGTACGACTACCAAGCATGATGCCTCCCCAAACGAGAACACCGCGACCTCCATACCTGTCCCTTTGAATGATGTTCGAGGGATGATTGCGGCTTCCCCGCTCTCTCCAGATGAACATGCGATGAGAATCGCTTCTCAAACTGAATCTGCTCTCATCTGTAAAGAGTACTCGTCCCCATTCATTGTCTCTCCAATTCTGGTGTTCAGGGCACCACAGAGAACGCCTGCTCCGATGGGCAGGCGTTAAAGGTATACACCGTACAGGGCGTCGTACAAACAGACCACCATCGTGCAATCTTCTGGCCACGGTAAAACGCGATATCGGTCGTCCAGTCGCCTGTGTCGTGTGTCTAGCGATTTCTCCCGCTGTCTGCCGCCTGTTTCTTCTGGCCTGTAAGAAAATGTACCGGTCATCTGCGGGTGTGGTTCCTCGTGAACGACCACTACTGAACCCCCGGATAGTTGTTCCTTTAGTTTGAAATTGTCTCCAAAGTCGTGAAACGATGCTGTGAGCAATTCCGAACTCTGCAGCCACACTTGCCACACTGCGGCCTTCCTCCAACTTCCCAATGATTCGACCTCGGGTAAAAGCATCCAGATGTCGTCTAAGAGATTGATTATTCGCCATTTCTCGCTGAGGCAGCAACTCGGTGTGATTTTAACTGCTATACGGCGTGCAATCTCTTTGCCAGAAATACTGATCTTACACCGACAACATGCTTTATATTACTCAGACACTCCCCCATTACGTCTACCTGCATATCTGCGCATGTGCTACGCGTACATCACCTTACTTAATCTCCTGATTGGTCTTTCTGTCCGCTCTGCCTCTTCGTTCAGCTGATATGCTAATTTTTCGACTTCGTCCTTAATTTTTGCACACCAGTGTGTGTATGTATATATATATATATGTATATATATAATATATATATATATGTATATATATAATATATATATATATGTATATATTTAATATATATATATATATATATGTATATATATATAATATATATATATATATGTATATATATAATATATATATATATATGTATATATATATAATATATATATGTATATATATAATATATATATATGTATGTATATAATATATATATATGTATATATATAATATATATATATGTATATATATAATATATATGTATATATATAATATATATATGTATATATATATATATATATATATATATATATATATATATATATATATATATATAAAAGGATAATTAAATTAGATTAAAAATTAAAGTCCCTATCTAGCACTTAACTCATATTTTTTTTTCATTTCAGCTTCAAGTATCAAACTAATCACCCATTTATTTATTTCAAATATATGGCCTAGCGAATAAACATGCCTATTTCCAGATCGTTAGATATAATAGCCCCATATATCAGCATTAACTTTCAAGTACTATCATAAATGCCGCGATACTTACCTCATTGGTGTTTTAAGTGGTAAGACACTTAGATTTCACTTTGGCGTTCTTTTTCTCTCTTCTCTCAGCGTCAAAGCTTGTATAGATTTCATCAAATAAAGATACTTTTTAAAACTAGGTCTGATTCTGACTTCAAAAAACAAGTCATGTATACATATATATATATATATATATATATATATATATATATATATAATATATATATATATATATGTCAGGTTTGAAAAGTTTAGGTTCAAAATTAAGGAAGTAATAAATGAAAATAGAGCGAACTCTTTACCATCGCGTAAGGATTTATGAGTAAACAAGCCTGTTAAAAGGAGCAACGAGCGCTGACGAAGGCGAACGCATACTAGGAAGGACTTGGCTGGTGTCTCCTCGCTGCGATGTTGTATTTGGTAACACCCGGTTGCGCGGCAAAAGGTCCGCCATGTTAGATTATATATGATGAAAGCGTAATAAAGGAATATTGTGAAGATGATGCCCTCTTCATTTTACCAGCAGGCCTGGGGCCTGTCAAGAGCCGGTAGGATGATTTAAAGTACTGCAAAATACGCGAGGAAACCAATGGAATGAACTTCAACAATTTTTTTTTTTTTTCGAACGAGCGACTGCATTGAAAACGATACTACCATGGAAGACGACTCTTTCCGGCAGGAGTCACCAGTCAACACATCCAGGGAAACTTTCTTTTTCCTGAATTTGATCTTAATAAGTTTAGTAGTTTGAAGAGTTTTCTTGAATGTTTTGATAAACAATGTTTGGAATATCAAAAAGACGAGCAATGGAAGAAGCAAAATATTCCTAGATATCTCACGGGAGTTTATCTTAAATTTTGGTACGAAAACCATTTATTTGAAAAGTCTTATCAAGAAATTAAACAACTATTAATGACGGTGTTCGATGCGACGAAACAAGAGGATATTCGAAGATTTCACAAATTAAAATTAAACGACACTAAAGAACTAATTTCGTTTTTACGGAAAAACTTTCGTTGGGGAAGAAACTAAATTATGATGACAGTTCAATTGTGGAGCATATGACATTATCTATTCCTTTAGAGTTCCAGAAGTTCCTAGTTATCAAGAAGATTTCGACACCCTGCGAATGGATCTCAACGATGCGACAATTAATCGCAGTAACACCGGATAGCGCAGACCGAAAACCGGTAGATACTGGAAGTTATACCCGATGGAATCACGCATACGGTGGTGTACACAGAGGAACTGGTCAACAGTACAGATTCCAAGCAAGAGGAAATCATGGACAGCCACATCAATCGCACATGATGAGATTCAGTGGAAATCAACAGTACAACAGTCAACCTAGGCAGTTTGTACAACAGAATAGACATAATCTGTACTCGCCCAGAAACGAAAATAACCAGAGGCAAGGATGACAACTAATTATTGAGTCAATGGTATGTTCCAAGCACTTTTGTACTCTAATTGACACAGGAAGCAATGTGTCATTAATTCCAATAAATTTAGCTAAACAATTAAAAAACATTAAAATTATAAGAAATAGTAATGTAAAAATAAATCAAACTTGTGGGACTATTCAACCCAAAGGTATAATTAAAGTTTATATGAATATTGGATGTATATCTAAGCAAATAGATTTGTTTGTAATTGATACTGAATTGCCTTATATTATTTTAGGACTTGAATATTTACATTTATTTAAGCTTGACATTAGTATTCATAACATGTGTATTTTTCAATGTGGTAAAAATTTAAGTAATATTAAATATGTAAATAAGTGTGTTGGTGAGTTGAGAACATATCATGGGACATATTGTAAAACTCTTAATAATGATCAAAATATGAACTACTATAATGCAAATAATGAAGATAATATTAACGTTAAGAATAATAAAGGTTTAGATCAAATATCAGACAGCCCTGAAGCTGATCTGAAAAGATTGTTTAACCCAGCCATGGTTGTTGAGGACACAATACCAAGACAAACTAGTGAGCAATGGGGAGATTTAACCCAACTTCTTGACAAATTTCAAACCATATTTTCACAAAATAAGTATGATGTAGGTTGTATCAATTTAGAGCCACAAAGAATTCATTTAATTTCAGACCTTCCTATAAGTTTACGCCCTTATAGAAACAGTCAACAAGAATCTAAAGAAATACAAACACAGATAGAAGAATTGTTAAAAGCAGGTTTTATTAGACCCTCTCATAGCCCATATGCTGCCCCTGTAACTTTAGCATACAAAAAGGATGAAGGGAAAAGATCAAGATTATGTATCGATTATAGAAAACTAAATGAAATCACACGAAAAGATTCCACCCCTGTACCTCTGATAGACTTTGTAATTGATAATTTAACTCATGCTAAATTTTTCTCTACGCTCGACTTAACAAGTGGTTATTGGCACATTAAAATTCATGAAAAAGACGCAGAGAAACTGGCTTTCACAACTAATTTTGGACTCTATGAATGGTTAAGACTTCCATTTGGCTGGAAAAATTCCCCAGCTGTTTTCCAAAGAACTATAAGACAAATTTTACAAAAATATCAGTTAACTTTTGCTTTAAACTATTTTGATGATATAATAATTTTTCTCACAATCTTGGGAAGAGCATTTAACTCATTTAGATACAATATTTCAAATTTGTAAAATTGAAAACATTAAACTTAAAAAATCAAAATGTCAGTTTGCACAGGAAAAAAATAAAATTTTTAGGATATGAAATAACACAAGGTCATTATTCCCCAAGTAATCCAAATATTGAAACAATAAGAAAATTAGTACCACCTAAAGATGTGAAAGAACTCCAAAGATTCCTTGGTTCCATCAATGTTTATCAAAAATTTATTAAAGATTATGCAAAACTTAGAGTACCATTAAATAAATTACTTAAAAAAGATGCAATTTGGAATTGGTCACATGAATGTCAAGAAGCTTATCAAAAGTTAAAGAATTGTTTAATCTCAAAACCTATACTTAAATTATACAACTCACAATATCCATGTCATGTATTTTTGTGACGCAAGTCAGGAATCAATAGGTGTAGTCTTGAAACAACAACACCCAGACGGAACACTTTACCCCATAGCTTATCACTCGAGACAATTACTTAAACATGAAAAAAATTATACAATTTCAGAAAAAGAGTGTTTAGCAATTATAGATGCATTAGATAAATTCCACTGTTACCTACATGGATCCAAATTCACAATACATACTGATCATGCTGCTTTACAATGGCTTAAAAGTGTAAAACATTTAACTGGACGTTTATTTCGGTGGAGTTTAAAACTTTCTCAGTATGAATATTCGATAGTTTATATAAAAGGTAAATTAAATGTTGAAGCAGACATGTTGTCGAGGAACCCTGTATGCCATTATATATCACCCATTTGTCATTTTTTAAATACTGATGAAATTATTAAATACCAAAATTCAGAGAACATTAATGATCCAAAATATATAAAAATTAATGATGTATTAACAGTTAAGAAAAAGAATTTAATTAAAATTGTAGTACCGTTATCTTTGAGAGAAAAATTAATTACAACTACACATGAACAATTTGGTCACCCAGGTGTAAAAAGATGTTAAAATTAATTTCCCCAATTTACTACTGGAAAGACATTATATTAGACATTTCAAATTTTGTTAAATGTTGTGAAACATGTCAATTGAATAAAAAATCTACACAAAAAAAGTATGAATTATTGCAAGAAGTTCCTGTAGCAGAAGAACCATTTGAAATGATTTCACTAGACACTGTAGGAGGATTTAGTTATCATAATTCACAAAAGAAATACCTGCATATTGTTCTGGATCATGCTACCAGATATGCTTGGACATTTCCATCCAAAAGTGTCACTTCTGAAACTTATACAAATTGCTTAAAACAAATTTTTTCAATACAATGCCCAAAACAACTTTTAAGTGATAGAAATGCTGCATTCACTTCATCTAAATTTAAGAAATTCTTAAACATCATAATATTAGACAATTACTAACTTCAGCAAATAGACCACAATGCAATGGAAAGAATGAAAGAGTTAATCAGACATTAGTAGCAAAATTAAGATGTAAAGTTAATTCAACTACAAAAACTCCTTGGACAAAATTATTAGAACAAGTTACATATGAATACAATAACTCGCCACATGATGTTACTGGCTTTCCACCTGCATATTTAATGTTTGGAACTTTGCCATATGATTCGCCATTACCTAATCAAGTAAAATTAAACTATCCACCTATACAACAAGCTAGACAAATTGCAGTAAACAGAACAATTAAGCATCATAAGATAAATAAACAAAGGTATGATAAACATTATGTTGATGCAAAATTTAAAGTTGGAGATTTAGTCTTATATCAAAATTTCTCATACCCTAATTCAAGTAAACTTCAATCTCCTTATAATGGTCCTTTTAAAGTTGTCAGGAAACTCTCAAATGTTACTTATGAAATAGATAAACCAAATCAATATACAGGAAAATTAACAGATATTGTTCATTCTACAAGTTTAAAACCTTTTCATTCAAAATCCAATTTCCAATTATGCTAAATTCTTATTTATATTTGTTATAGAGTTTGTTTTCTCAAACATTGGGGGAAGAAGTGCATTGTAATTTTAGAAGTGTATTGTAATTTTAAAAGAAGTGCATTGTTATGTAAAAAAAAAAAAATAATAATAATAAAAGTTGTGTTTATAATTTGAATTTAAGACTTGTTTACATTATGAAAATCAACATTTAATGTAATTGAATTTGTATTGTATCTTTATTCATAATGAACACAATATTGAAGACTATTTAAAAAAAAAACTGAATTATGGACTGTATGAAAACATTGTGATGAGGTCATTTTACGATACATTGTGTTATAATAATTTCATTGTGATTATTTGTGATAAGTATATTCTGAAAGTTAAAATATAGTATGTGATGTTATGAAGATTTTATTATGATTGTATTTTTTTAAATCAGTTGATTGAGTAGATTCTAATAATAAACAAAAGGACTGTGAGATAAACAATAATTGGATGATAGACATTGAACTATGATTTTTCCAAGACAGGACTGTGTGAAACATTACATTACATTGATTGAACTTTTACCTGTACTTGATATATCTGAAATACCCTTATTTTTCTTTGCATTTTATATTTCTAGTGATATTTTGATATAATGTTGATGTTGTGTTTATTTTGATAAATTTCTGTGTTATAGTGATGTAATCTTTTCTTTTTTGGGAGCTCCTAAAATCATGTTGCTGTAGTTACTCCATATATGCTTTTTTATGTATTTACTTTACCATTATTCCTAAACTCATTTTGCTGTTATTAATGTTATATCTATTCTTTGTATGTATTTACTTTACCATTACTCCTAAACTCATTTTGCTATTACTTATTTTATATCTATACTTTTTATGTATTTACTTTACCATTATTCCTAAAATCATGTTATTTACTCTATATCTATTCTTTCTATGTATTTATGTACTCATTATTCCAACATTCAATACCATTTTGAAGTGCTTGTAACTTTTCAACATTTATCACTTTATTAACATTGTTTACTATTGGTGCACATCTAGTGAGAATTTCACTTGATCTTATGTTATGTTGTTTAGCACTACTATATTTTTGAATGTCTAATGTGAATTATCTTTATCTTATGTTGTTTTTTATTAACCTCATTATTATTATAGTCATAGTGGAAGTATTAGATGTGTGATATTTTTCAGAAAACAATTCTATGTAACACAAAGTTTTATACCAAATTTTTGATACTTTGTTATTCATTATTGCTATTTTTTTGTACATGTTAGGATTCACCAGCCCACTCTTTTACACAATTATTATATCTTCTAGATTTTTATTTCATTTGGGGAATTTGATATAATTGAAATATAATTTTTTCCCTGGGGACTTGCCAGTCAGAATTGGCCAATCTGGCTGTGCCAGACTTCAGCGGAGGGGGAAATTTGTCAGGTTTGAAAAGTTTAGGTTCAAAATTAAGGAAGTAATAAATGAAAATAGAGCGAACTCTTTACCATCGCGTAAGGATTTATGAGTAAACAAGCCTCTTAAAAGGAGCAACGAGCGCTGACGAAGGCGAACGCATACTAGGAAGGACTTGGCTGGTGTCTCCTCGCTGCGATGTTGTATTTGGTAACACCCGGTTGCGCGGCAAAAGGTCCGCCATGTTAGATTATATATGATGAAAGCGTAATAAAGGAATATTGTGAAGATGATGCCCTCTTCATTTTACCAGCAGGCCTGGGGCCTGTCATATATATATATATAGAGAGAGAGAGAGAGAGAGACAGAGAAAAGAATGATCGAACCTTGCACTTAAGTTTTTAACTTTATATATGTGTGCGCGCGTGTGTGTAAGAACGTTATACGTATGGCTTTTCCTCGGGGTTTGAGAAAAAGGTTTAAATAAACTATAATATAAGTGATAAGGATACATCTCTTAAAAGCAATTTTTATTTATAAATAAGTTTGCCGTGTTTCAAATAATCATTACTATTACCCTATCTTCTGACTATACCAAACAAATGTGTCATGTACATAGCTGCAGAGTCAGTAAATCTCTACCTTTTACAAGTTAACAAATATCGGTTGATTGTAATCAATACTAACTATCCGTATCTTTCATGAAATTTTGTTTTATCAATGCATAATTATTACATTTTTTTTATTATAATACATACAAGAATTCTTATTGTATCTGAAAGTTCGAGAATTTTTAGCTTAAATATATTTCAGAAGTTGAAAATTTTGTAGACTTTAAACAATTTTATTTTTTATTTGAGAAGCTTATTCAACAGAATAGAAACGCGAACATATTTCTTCCATAATATGCATTTGAAAAAAGAAGAAAAAAGGAAGTTCTAGAGTTTTACCTAAACTTAAAATTTTGATTTATTCACAAATTCTTTTATTTAACTTAACGATAATTTATACGTATTTCAATTGGGCTTTTTATATTTACTACCAGTGCTGCGTTTTTCTTCTTTCAGCTTAAAGAAGCCGTTGCAGATGTGCATAGACCTTCATATGATGATTACTACTATCTTAGATGGCTAAGAGGTAAATTATTTTTTTATCTATAAAATAATAATAATTATATTTAAAGCAATTTAAAACCATAATTATTCAACGTGTAATCTCTTACATTTCTCCGATTTTTGTGCTTCAGATATCTTAAGGAGTTCAGAAGCAAGTACAAAAATTATTTAACGTGTATGTAATATAAAAATGATAT
Organism: Trichonephila clavipes; assembly: GCA_019973935.1. Taxonomy (NCBI): domain Eukaryota; kingdom Metazoa; phylum Arthropoda; class Arachnida; order Araneae; family Nephilidae; genus Trichonephila; species Trichonephila clavipes. Next base: position 145,263 of record BMAU01017280.1, on the reverse strand, counting down.
TGTATGTTTTCAGCCCGAGAATTTGATGTGGCTAAAGCCGAAGCAATGATGAGAAAAGTAAGTTTCCACGATTTCCTTTTAATATTTTGCTACACATAGTTCTATTTTTCAATACTGTTTAAAAGTCAAAATCAGCCGCTTTTTCATTAACTCAAACACAGTGATTGCGATAAACAACTGACATTAACTCTATTGTTTCTGGTCAAAATCGAACTTGACGATGGATTCCTGTGGCAAATACTATGAGGAGATAACGCCCATTTTCATCTAGAAGCATCTGTTAACTCTTAAAAATTTCTGAATAGCCTCCCGCAGTGTAAAAACTCTTATACATTCACCAAAAGTCCCCATTTGGTGTGGCTTCACAGCCGAATTACTCATTGAGCCATTCTTTTTTGAGACTGTCACTTCGAAAGGATTAGTAATGAGCACCTGTTAAAGGACAGGGATACTACAATATGCTGACTAATTTTAACAATCCCCAATTTCTACAAAGAAAAGGTTTCAATCAGATAATGATTAAGCAGAATGAAGCACCACCACTAGTTGGTGTTATGGTACAACAGTTGTTGTGCCATCATTTCGCAGACAGAAGAATCATCAATCGGGGTTTTACAGTTGCACGGCCGCTTCTCTCGTTTTCCTGAGCTAACTTCTTTTGGTTTTTGGCTATGGGGTTACTGGAAATCAAAAGTTTATATTGGCTGAGTTACAAACTTAAGTGTTTTAAAGGACGACATATCACAGACATTGCGGAATATTTCTTAGGACATGTTGCGTACTGCCATAGAGAATGTTGTGAAGAAAACGGACAGTGTAGTTTCTGAGAACGATGGTCATATTGCATGTAGTTAATAAAGATTACAATTGCACTGAAATTTTTTATGTTATTTTTATCATCTTTTTATTGTAACACATTTTAGATTATACAATGCCGTAAATATCCTTATTGGCAATCTTCAGAACTTAATTTTTTTCACAGAATCCCACTTCCAAGTCATATTTAATCTCCATACCAAGTTTGGTGCCATTTCGATTGTTAGATTGAGCTATAGGTGGCTCTGAAATGCATCAGTTAAAAAAAAAAACACGCGTTATTTTTTGGAGCCGTCTACACGTTTCATAGCCAAAATTACTGGAGTGGTTGTCAGATATGAACGCATTTGCTTTCATACTCGTTTTTTTATGTAAATTTTCGTTTTGGTGAGTTACAACAGAGCAATAAATACTCCTATCGATGATTATTAGAACTAAGAACTTTCCCATTGTGTCTTACTTCCACGGAGTACCCATACCAAATTTGACGTCGTTTCAAATGTTAGATTGAGCTACAGGTGGTTTTTAATAGTGTAAGTTTTAAAAAAAATCCCCTTGTATATTTACTGAAATATAAAATGAAAAAATAAATTAGTTTGTTTAAAAATATTCATAAAGGCTAGTGATTCTGAATTTTGGTATTCTTAAAATGCTTAATTTTAGAAAAATTAAATTTTCTTCGACAGCAATTTACTAATTTATTTATTAACAGAAAAACAGGGTACTCTCTCAATTACAAAAAATGATGACTTAAAAAAAGGTCAAATTTACTTAAGGTATCCGACTACGGTCGGAACCATGATTTTAAAAAAGTGCATAAATAAATAATATTCAAGATATTTAGTGACACTTAGATTAGAATACATGTATAAAATTGTTTTAAGTGCATTACAATAAAAAGAAACTATTTAAATACAATATTCTGACAAAAAAAATTAACTTAGAATAATTTTTTTACAAAACGTTCTCCTTTTACAAAAAATGCTGCTATAATAATAATATTTTGCTTATTTAAAGTAAAGACTTCTCCAGAGAGTCTGAACTAGCATTTATGAAAAATTCACATTATTTTAAGAGTTACTACCAACTGAAATAAATATCGGCATTTTTTTCTTAAAATTTCTCCCCTCTGTTGCAGTATAATGTGTATAAATACACTTCTAAGTTGTATATTTCAAAACTTCTAGTTCAGCCGCTGTACAGAGATCTAAGCTATATACAGGCAAAATATTATTATAATAGAAGATTGTTTCATAAAAGGAGAATATATTTTGAAAATTAGTCATTCTATGTTCATTTTTTGTCAAAATATTGTGCTTAAATAATTTTTTATTGTAATAATGTTCTTAAAACAATTTAATGCACGTTTTCTAATCTAAGTGACACTAAATATCACTAATATTATCCATTTATAGCCTTTTGCAAAATCACGGATCCGATTCCCAAGGATTAGAAGTAAAAAAAGATTATTAATTTCTTAAAACTACTAATTTATTTTACGAGATACTACTGGCCTAAATATATTCGTAGATTTTCGCTTTGAATACTAATTAAAGTTTACGTAATTTCTGAATTCATTTACGTATTACGCCTATACATCTACGAAAATAATGACCTATTTTCCCCCCAAATTGCTATAAAATTCATTGTGCATACAAATTAAGTACAAGGTTTGTTTTTCAAATAATTTCAACCGAAAATTTTCCTTCTTTAAGCGTTGTGAATTTTATAAGATTTAAATAACTGGATTATTTTATGTAATGGAAAGTGCTTTAAAAGCATAGTTCATCTCAAATTAGAGATTCATTAAAAATATATGAAATTTTTATTTATCTTAAATAAATCATTCAATATTATTATGCAAATCTAACAGAAAATTCGCATAATTTCTATTATTGTTTAGTTGATCTTTATTTTTGTACACGTTTGAATATTTTAGAATCTTGCCTATCGAAATAAAATTGGGGCTGATACAATACTAGAGAATTACAAAGTACCTGAGGTAAGTAAGTTTTGAATCATTTAATAATTTTATTTTAATGAAATATTGTGAAAACGAGCATTTCATGCTGATTATACAAAACTTTGCTTATAAATGACTACGCAATGAATGACTGGTTAAATTATTTAAATAGATCATGGTGATTATTTTCTTATAACTAATAATTCGATAACTTTCAAGCTATATTTGAGTAGTATATTCGCGAAATATAATTCTTATCTGACAAAGAGTTAAAGGCTTTATAATAATTAAAATAAAATGAAAAAAATGGCTTTCCTTTAAATCTGAAAGACTGAAAGTATTGCAATGCCATAAAATTGTTGATTTATTTACAGGAGCTTCTCTCGACTTTCGTAATAATTATCTGCTGCACAGAAATTACATTTTTTCTTACCACTGTTATTTTTACAATTTTGACAATAACGAATTAAATTAAATTTTTATGCATCTTGATAAATTTGTTATTAACATTGAAGTACATGATCGTGAAGTATATGAAGTAAGCATCGTGGTTATAAGAAGCAAAAAATTATTTCCAATCAAAACTTACCTATGAGGAAAAGATGTTCTATGGTTGGAGATCAGAAGAAAAATGTTAGAAAATAATAGTTTCAAAATTTAATATTATCATAAAAGGATGGAATTTTTGAAAAAAATTGGAAAAAGACTTAGTTTCGGCTAGCTGATTTAAAGCAGTGATCCGCAACCCCCGGTCCGTGGATCAAATGGTGCCGGGCCACCTAAAGAATATTAAACTATTGCCATTTTATTTAAAGTGGCGCATTTCTCTCGGATTTACGCAATTTTCCACGGAAATCACTTTATATTCCGCGTCAAATCACTTTTATTCATTTTTGGTGTAACTATATTTTATTCTGAAGGCAAATTTAAATGTAACTCAGTTAAAATTGTTAAATCAAATTAATCTAAAATATAAACAATCAACGTGTCTCACCCTCAGCGGGCCATGATAAAATTATCAAACCTTGACTGGTCCGCAGCGATAAAAAAACTTAAAGCACACGCATTTTTCGAGCAACCGTTTCATCGAATTTCTTTAAGCAGCTGAGAGTGAAGGGTTGTCGTAAACAAAGCAACATGTTTTGACGTCAGCCATGCTCTATCTCTACATTGAAAAATTAATCGCCAATTTTTCTGCTTCGAAAAGGATCATCCAATATTTTTTCTTTTAATGGAGGTTTTTAGGGTTCCATAGGTATGGACATTTTTCCACTTCGTCTATCAAAGCACTCTGAATCATTTCCTTCCATTTTAATATGTAAGCCATATCTGATACTTCGCTTGACGATGCTGAGGCTGCCATCTTGTTTATGACGTAGGAGAGGAGGAGCCCTATTGGCTGAAATTTGGGGCAATTTTAATTTTGAACAATTTTTCAGCTCACTAACAAAAAGTTGTGCGAAGCCGTTGCTAAGATAACTGAGTAAAAATTGCTCGAAATGGTTGGTTGAAAGAAAAATTGCTTCAAATACATGTACGTGTGATGAAGTCTTTCGTCTCAAAATAATTATTTTTAAAAATACTATAATTAAATTAAATATAATTTAAATTTCTACAACATTGATGATTACTGATTAATGAGTACTGAGTAGTACGATGTTCATTACAACCTTTCATAACCCAGCTTTCTCTCCCGGCATCGTCATGGCAACGGTAGCCTGGGCATGGTCATGGACTCGTGGCCGGCGTTTCATGTGTTCGACCAAGTGCCTCTAAAGACTCGCCGTTTTGAAGAGCTGATGCAAGTCCATTTCTAAGTCCTCTAGGGTGTGGAAGTACCAAAAGGTGGTTGTCAGCTCTTGTATCATTCTCATCACTTGACCATGTTTCAAACTTACGAGGTCCGTCAGCCATAGCTCTCGTGTTGCTTTACAGTGTGACGTACGTTAATAAGCATTCATTTCACTCCGAGCACCGTCGAATGAGTCCCATCCCAGCTTTTCTCCTCCTTCCACTTTATCGTTCACTGTAGTTTCGGCAGCAAACCTTTTATAAAAATTTAGTTCAAAAGAAGCTGTCAACTTCTTTCATCTCGATAGATGTTAAAAAGTACTAAAATGCCTTTACTAGTTTGACAAAATTTACTTCGACTTTTTACGAAAAAACAGCGCAAATGCTTAAACTTCATTCCCTTTGTAGCAATACCAAACATAAAAATTAATTTTTAATTTTGATTTTTTCCTTCGTCTATGCACCAGAGTGCATCTTTTCCGCATTGGTAGATTTTGAAATGTTAAAAAAACAACAACTTGGATTCAACCCAGTGTACAGATCATGTATGAAAGATAATGGAAAAGGTCAGAGCGTGTTACATAATATATTTTGAAAAAGAAGAAAAAACGAATTATTACAATTAATACCTTATTTGATTAACTTTTAAGGGAAAGTTCAGATGATATTTACTTTATGCTAATGCATCTCATTAAATAATAATTTTTTTTTGTGAAAGCCCTTTTAATATTTTTTACAATATTGTACTTTTGTATATATAAGCATTAGTATGTACTTGAGGAATCAACTAGGTAATTAAAAGTCATAATAGACTGTTTATTTTATAAACTGTTGACAGGTAAATCAGGTTTCGAGGATTTTATGCTATCAGTCTCAAAGAAGAAGACTTTTATTTAGGATCGATGAAAATTTATTGTAGAAAAACAATCTTTGAAATACAAGATACAGTCCTAAAATTCACTTAATATAAATACCAGTAAGTTTTCATACCTTCTACAACGCTCAGACACAACTATCAATGTCTAAAATACAAGCATATTCAGGATTATTCTCAAGCAACCTCTCGTCTACTTCAACAGCCGAAGTTCTTTTTGACTCAGTTTCAGCGAGCGACTCCTATTTAGTATGCTCAGATCTTTCAACGTCATAGATCGTGTGATGTTAACAGATTTCTTCATTAATTTTCAGAAGCATCCATTTTGACACCACCTCTCCGAAAATGGCTGCCAAGTCACCAAAATGTTCGCCAAAATTGATGTCAATGACTTTATCGCCTATATTTCGCAGTTTCCACTGAATTGGCATTTTATGTAAGAAACGGTGTAGACTATTACAATTTTATCGTAAATACAAAAGAAAGTAATATTATCGTACTACACACCCAGATATAAATTATTTACACTTTTTTTAAGCACTCATTACACAAAATTCATAATAATGTAATGCAATTTAGCAATATAGTTTTGAGTTCACTTACGAAATTTTTAAAATAATTTCTTCTAAGTAATCTTTTTCGGCAAAACTGAAGATTGCTGCATGTTGAAATGGGCATCAAAGTTCTTTTATGGTGTAATATGGAAATCTGGTTTATATATATGTGTGTGTGTGGTGTGTTGGATTCTCTCTCTAGCTCAGGTATCACTTTCATCATTTGACAATGATTTTTAATTGTAAAGATCACTGCTAATAGTTCAAATGGGACGTTAATCAAATATTTCTTATTTTCATATGCTTATAAGTTTTAAAATTCTTATGATATTTTAAACATTTTACACTTTTTGAAGCCTCATTCCTTTATAAAAATGTGTAGAAGATTCCAATTATTTAATTTTAATTTCAAAGAATTATATATTTTTGAAAATTGTTTATATTTTTAGTCCTCAAGACAAAGTTATTAGCCCGAGACCCAATAAGTATCTTAGACTTTCATAGCTTGTCTTTTTTAGGCTCTTTGATAGCTTCATTGTTTTGTTTCACACACACAAATTGGCCTTTCTGTCTCGTAGATTTAGGAGAGATGCGAAATTTTTTGTACCATCTTTACTTAATATTAAATAGACCAATCGCGTTTTTTCTAATTGAGTTTTGAGCATTATATTTTAAGGGGGTCAATTTATTATAAATCTCAGCATTATTTTCGAACTAAAATAATTATCATTCTCAGAGTCCAAGGAGGTCTGTTAGATTATATTCTTCTGAATTTATTTGCAAATTTCTTCAGAGTTCTTTCCATAAAGTAAAATAAATATTGTAAAATATTAATTTCTCTATGCTACAAATTTTAAAAATTCCTAAAATGTATTTCTTATACTCAATCTAGGAATTCGAAGCAAGTCCGTATTAAAAATACACAATAAAACAAAGTATAAAAAGTACTCATATTTTGCAACTGCTTTTAAAATGGACAAACTATTGCGTATTTACATTAGAGACTTCATACATTTTATCATTGACTCTTTTTCCTAGTTTCAGTATGCCATTCAAAGTTCTGAACATAATCAGAGACTATAATCAGTGAAATAGAAATTTAAAAGTAGAGTAAAAAAAATTAAGCTAACTACTACGTAAGCTAAGTTTCAGGTTTTTAATTCATTGTTCATAATTTCTTCTAGACTTGCTCAAAATTATACACTATTTTAAAATTTTAAAGATGCATAGCATCACAAAAAAAAAATAAATAAAAAAAATAATAAAATTAAAATAATAAAATACAAATGAAAAAATCTTCATTTTAACTCAATTATGTTGATTGTAGAAGCTTTTATGCTGAAGTACAGAAAACTAAGCTTTGAAATTTTTTTTAAAATTTTAAAAATGCACAGCATCACAAAAAATAATAAAAATGAAAAAAAATCTTCATTTTAACTAAATTATGTTCTTTTTAAAAGCGTTTATGTGCTGAAAAACAGGAAACTGAGTTTTGAAAAAATATCGCATTTTATTAGGAATGCAAAAGTATTGCGTATTTGAGAAAGTGCTCCGTCTAAAAATATTTCAAACGAAAGAAATATCTCAATGCAAGACTTGTCTTGAAGCTTTTAATTATATTCAAAATGCACAATATCAATTTCGTTTCAAAACTATATTAGGCTTTAGAAAAATAATTATTAGCAATGTTATTTGTTTATTTAGAAACAAGAGGATTCTTTAGAAGTTTAATATATATATTTGAGGAGAGAAATCTTTGTATTTCAAATAGAAAATTGAAAAAAGAAAACGGTGGGAATTTTCATTTACCTAATAGAGTTTTTTTTATATCGTGAACAGCGAAGAAGAATGCACAATTATTTTACACGTATTACTTTTGGTTATTATAAATGAATTTAAAAGTTACTATTTCCAAGTGAATATTACACAGATTATGTTCACAGACGCTGTGTATCTATTTATCTATGTACGAAAAAATTTCCTTTCTCTTAGTAATGCTGCGAGTTTTGAAGTAGTTATATTAAAAACCTACGGGAAAAGGATTCTTTAGAAGCTAAATGTATCTATTTGAAGAGAGAAATCTTTGTATTTCAAATAGAAATTGAAAAAGAAAACGGTGTGAATTTTCATTTACCTAATAGAGTTTTTTTTATATCGTGAACAGCGAAGAAGAACGCACAATTATTTTACACGTATTACTTTTGGTTATTATAAATGAATTTAAAAGTTACTATTTCCAAGTGAATATTACACAGATTATGTTCACAGACGCTGTGTATCTATTTATCTATGTACGAAAAAAATTTCCTTTCTCTTAGTAATGCTGCGAGTTTTGAAGTAGTTATATTAAAAACCTACGGGAAAAGGATTCTTTAGAAGCTAAATGTATCTATTTGAAGAGAGAAATCTTTGTATTTCAAATAGAAATTGAAAAAAGAAAACGGTGTGAATTTTCATTTACCTAATAGAGTTTTTTTTATATCGTGAACAGCGAAGAAGAACGCACAATTATTTTACACGTATTACTTTTGGTTATTATAAATGAATTTAAAAGTTACTATTTCCAAGTGAATATTACACAGATTATGTTCACAGACGCTGTGTATCTATTTATCTATGTACGAAAAAAATTTCCTTTCTCTTAGTAATGCTGCGATTTTTGAAGTAGTTATATTAAAAACCTACGGGAAAAGGATTCTTTAGAAGCTAAATGTATCTATTTGAAGAGAGAAATCTTTGTATTTCAAATAGAAATTGAAAAAAGAAAACGGTGTGAATTTTCATTTACCTAATAGAGTTTTTTTATATCGTGAACAGCGAAGAAGAACGCACAATTATTTTACACGTATTACTTTTGGTTATTATAAATGAATTTAAAAGTTACTATTTCCAAGTGAATATTACACAGATTATGTTCACAGACGCTGTGTATCTATTTATCTATGTACGAAAAAAAAAAATTTCCTTTCTCTTAGTAATGCTGCGATTTTTGAAGTAGTTATATTAAAAACCTACGGGAAAAGGATTCTTTAGAAGCTAAATGTATCTATTTGAAGAGAGAAATCTTTGTATTTAAAACAGTAAAACTGAAAATGAAAAAGTGGGAATTTTCTTTTACCTTTTAGAGTCTTTTTTTTTAAATATCGTTTGCATCAATATTTTGCTTTGAACCAAACACAATGTAAATCTTTGCATGTGTCATAATAAAAAAATTATTTCGGGACACGAAACTTTACAAAATTTTACAGTCTCATTAATTTGAAATATTCAGAAAGGATGAATGAAGCATTTTTTTGGTAATGTAAGCACGGAAGTGATTCAGCTGCTAATAAAATCACAGTTAATGAAAATTTCATTTAAAATGTAAAAGATCATTTTAAAAACCTTTTCTTACAGATTTTAAATGAAAATGGCAGCACTATTTTCGAAGCTTAATATTAGAGCTCTTTTAAATAAATGTACAAGATATAGATGACAGCACTGTTCTACTTGATTGATTGAATATTAACGTCGCACTGTTCAGCTACACGAGGGCTTTTGGCGACGGACCACGTAATTTTGAACCATGGTCAAGTGACGTGGACGACACCTGAGCTGTCACCCCCTCTCCTAACTACCACACCAACGGGAGGACGTTTCAGCACTTGACAGATTTAACGGGCATCGCTGCCCTACACGGCAGATCTTTAGTGGTACTGGGCTCGAACTCGCGACATGGCAAGCCACGATCCGATACCTATACCACACGGCTACCACGGCCACCCACTGTTCTACTACTTTTCAGTTTAAACTTTTAATTTATTACATTTCAAAGAGATGGCCGCACTAGAATCATTCTTTGAAATTTCAATGGTATTGATTACAAATATGTAAAAATTTCGATACAAATAAAGTATTCCTTCCTACATTTAACGTTAGATGACATATTAATACGGACTGCATGTCCCGGCGTTGCACGTGCTTTCTCTACTTTTATAAATTTTCCCTTCCCTTCACGAGATCATTGCTTCCACAATATTCTTTTTCAAAATTACTTTGTTTTTTTTCTTTCCACTTAGCCCGGCGTTTCTAGGGCTTTTACCGAGTGTATACTTAAAAAATTCCCTGTTTCGAAATTTTTTCGTTTCATTTTTTTGTCAGACAATTTATTTTCCTCCGGCGTTGCAAGAACATTTTTGAATGCATAACATATTGTGATGCTCTTGTATGTGGACAGCAAAATAACTCAATAAGGTGTGTGTACATCAAACACTTTTATTGTCAAATTTCAATCAGAAAAATGTCAAAAAATTTTGGTAAGCTTGATAACTTGGAAATTTTTTTGAAACAAAACTCAGACAAAGTATTTTACAGAATTAAGGAATAATATTAGCTATAAGATAAATTTTGAGGTGTCTTGATAAAATTACTGTCTTTTATGACAAGAATTATAACTTTATATTTCTGTAAAAAAAAAAAAATAAGTATTTAAACTTTTTATAGATTAAAATTTTAATAGCTACTCGTAAAATAAAATTTTTGTGTACTGTGCTGCCATCTATGCACATAAATTAAAAACAAAACCGATGCTTATTCAATATTACAATTCACCTCGTTTTTTCATTATAAAAATTCAGTACAATATTCATTGATTATTTAGTTCAACACTACGATATTCTAGATATTCATTTAATTTCTTTTTAGAAATTATGCATTCGTTGCAATTTTAGATTAAAGGAAAGCTCAAGGTTTTAACGTTAATCCAATTTTATATAATTGTTCCTCTTAACAAGCATAAATACGATTTAAAAGAGACATAATTTTTAATACTTCATTTTGCAGCAATCAGATGAGAACATTTTTTAAGCCTACGTATGTAAAATCCATGTTAACTAATTTACATTTGAATCTAATTATTTTGACAGTTTTGTAATTAATATATTCTAAAATTTTAATTCCTTAATCTTCATTATTCCAAGTTTTTACCATTTTAACCAGTTAAGTGTGATTGACGAGTATACTCGTCATGGAGAAGCTGAAGGTTTTTGTGTATTGATGAGTATACTCGTCATGTGTAAAACGTAGTAACTCTTGGCTATTTAAATTATAATTTCTAAAAAGAAAAAAAGACATATTCTCAAATTTCAAGATGTTTAGAATATTTTGAGGCAAGGCCGGAGTAAAACAAATAAATAAAAAAATATAAAAAATTGACAAACTCATGCGTCCCCATATGCACCGGCTGAAACAGAGTATAAGTACACAAAACGAATTTATTTGTATGCGATGATAATGTTTTTAGATGTAGGCCTAGAAGGGGCAAATGTCAGAAAGTTAATATTTTATAGGGTTCCTTTAGGTATGGTCAGGCATGGGACAGTAATTCCGAACCAGGCTCTGAACCCATTGATAGCTGCTGGTCCAAAGTTAAATAGATATCGTGTGGTGTAAATGCTAATTGTTTGATGTTAGAACCATCTACCGACATTAGAGTAATGGCTAAATGCCTTGCTCCCTAAAGAACAGTTATTTTATAGAGGTGAGAAAGGCAAGGATGCTTTCTGGTAAGAAGACTGTGATCAACCTAAAAGGGCCTACTCCAGATCTTCTTTAGTATCAAGATAGGTAGTATATATAATTATATTATATATCCAAATAATAAGTATTAGTAATAAAAATGACAATTTTATAAAATGAAACCATCTTTTTAATTTAATTTTTTTACCACGACACTTTTACTCTGTGATTGACGAGTATACTCGTCATCTTTCAAATTCCGTGACACACATAGTTGCGCGCTGTTAAACGGGAGCACCACAGTGAACTGGTTAATAATAGTCTGCTTACAGCAATAACCTTCAAACATTTTCGACTCACGAAACCGTAAGAGCTATAAGGTGTTTGGGGGAACCTAATTCCATACACATAATCTTAGAAGGATATATCTTAAAATAATATTTAAAGTAGATCAACATTTTACAGAAAATTTATGTAAAGGCAATTGAAGAAGAATATTGAATTTTTAATTAAAATTTTTTTTATATAATGTTATTATAATTTACTAATTTTTCACTTAAATATGTTGTTCCAAAGGGCATAAAATGTTTACAGATGTGTGAGAAACTTGTGTACTCGGCATGAATTTGCAGCTAAAAGTGTGTGAACTGTTCTTGATTAAACTTAGATTTTAACGTCGAATCAGCAGATATGTCGATAATTTGTTTCCTCTTCATCTTTGGCAAAATTTCGGATTCATAGTAGTACTCGAATGGACTTAGATTCATTCATGCTTAGGTTTCTGTTCCGGGAAATATTCTCTTAAAGGTGTTAAGTTTCATAATGTTCTCTTACAGGTTTTTTTTTAATCGCAAATGAAAAAAAGGTGCATTTTCCGTTAGAAAAAAAATTTAACGTACTTACTCGAATCTAAACCGCCATCGATATCCGATACTTAAGAAATTTTTAAAAAAATACTGATGAGAAATAATAAGTTAATAATTAATTTATTGTACTAGTGTTCAAAACTTTCAAATACATGCATGAACTTATCATTTCTATAATCGTCAGTATCATACGTTTCGAAAATGATTCATCACTCCCATTGTCACAGCTGACTTTGAAACTGGTGCCGGTGTCGCCATTTTAACACGTGGTGTCCATGCCATCTAATGCATTTGTTATGCAATATTTTTTTTAAAAGAATGTATTATAAAATAAAGTAAAGGAATTATTAAAGAATTTTGAACATTTACTAGCAAAAAATATATAATTAAATTAATTTTGATTCAGAGGCCACTGAATTATTTCCGTTTTTTTTTCTTCGTAAAAAATTGCCTCCTTTTTCATACTTGCGTCATAGTGAATTTGTCTTGATGCTATTACCGATATCTTTGATGCTTAGATGACTGAAAGAAAACATATACAATTAAATTAATATTAACAAAAAATAAAAATAAAATAAATAAACACAAAAATATATCTGAAAAACGAGCAGACAACGATGTTTAGGATAGCTGAATACTGGAGACAAACTGCGGAATGAGAATAGTCATCGATGCAAGTGACGAGAATGGGCGGTTACATTTTTCCTTTTGAAATGGGTGGAACCTCAATTTCCCCCACCAACATAAATGTTTTGTCCTCGATTCTAAGCCGCACGTGATTTGCAGTAGCATTAACACTGGAGAAATAGTGCGGCTTAGATTCCAGTAAATACACTAGTTTTACGAAACGTTTTCTTAACAAGTATAAATTTATTTCGTGGAATCTGAGGTAAAAAAAATAGAATATTCCCAATCTAGTAGGTAGTAAATTAGAAGAAAAGTTGTTTTAATATTTTATTTTTATTTTATTGTAATGAAAGTTAAAAGAGTATTATATAAAATAATGTTATTGCATGTATAAATGAGAAATTTTTAGTTTTAATGACAGACATGAGCTTACTTTGTTTTGGACTAAAGTTTTTAAGTTGAGATATGTTGTTATTTGTAAACGTATTTTATAATATATTAAATGCATTCAAAGTTGCAACTATATCAGCTAAATACGATTAGTAAATATCGTGGTCATACAAACTCCATAGAGAACGTTAATCTATTTTGCATATATTTCTACAGTTTTCTTTTCGGTTTTTATTTTGACTTATGGAACCCCTGGGTATGCCTTGTAGAGCTGTAGGATTACGTGAAACATAGTTTGAAGACCATTGGCTTACAGAAATGTCACAAATGTGTAAACCATGCTCATTTAAGATTAAGTAATATAAATGAAGAGTTGTCTTTCTTTTTCAGCAATTCATATTCTCATTTTTTTCCAGCTTATTGATAAATGCTACCCTAGAGGTTACATAGGTCCTGATAAAGAAGGATGTCCAGTGCGCTACATGCCTTTCAAGAATCTTGATCTTAGAGGTAATTATTTTTCTTTTTTATCATTAATTAATTGTCTAAACAAGGAACAATTTAACATCATCAGAAAAAAAGACCTAATTTAGAATGTTTCAAAATGAGTCGATAGTCAGTTCACTCATTTGATTGGAATATGAGATAAATAAGGAAAAGCAATTATATATGTTTCTAATTTAAACAAATATTACAAAAATAGAAATAAGGTAATAGTAGGTTAAGAAGTAATAAACAAATTACTCCTTAAGTAATTTTATTAAATATTTGTTTTTAACGGAATTATTGCTTTTGCTTAGGAGGCTTCTACCCGTGACCCGTGGTCCACGAATGGACCGGTGAAGGCATTTTAGTTGCCCCTCATTTGAATTTGAGACAATTTAAAAAAATGGCATGATATGGTTTTTGTTATAAAAAATACCATTTTTTAAGGTTCTTGATATTCAAAACATTTCACTGGTGTGTTTAATTTCTATTTAAGATACAATTATCAGAAAATGTTGAATTTTTAAAAAATATCTCTGTATTTTAAATATAAAAGAATCTGACTATATATATATATATATATATATATATATATATATATATGTATATATGCGTTGTATCTCAGAAATTTTTGGAAAAAATTGTGGACTTGTATCTTAAACATGTTTGCAAAGTATTTTATCCCGACTTCCAATTAACTTTTTTGAATTTTAGTATTAGCTGACGAGCTAATACTCTACAGAATGTTAGCTGGTCTAAACTTCTGTTTCTTTTTTTCCCTTGCCACAGTATGAAACAATTTATGATGCCAAAGTCAAAGAGAAAATAAAAGAAGCGATGCCACCATTTTACAGAGCTTTTTCTTATTTTTCATATTTCTTTTCTTTGATCGAAGTGATCAATCCCTCCCATGACATCCTTATATACAGCGACAGCTTTTGGGCATGGTACTTCTTCCTTAGTACCATCTTTTTTTGTCCGATTTACAGATGTCATAATCACTGGATTATGTGCAGCAGCACAAAAGTGAAGCGGGAATTAGTCTTCCCATCGTTATAATACTAGCAAGGCCAATGTATTATAATGGGTTTTGAGCTTTTCAGTGGTGTATTTTGCAAGGTCATGTAAATGGAAAGTAATCTTCCCAAGCCCCATTAAAGAATAGAAAATTTGTTAATTTAGAATTCAAAAATATTAATTATGGACTCCCGGTGTATTAATAAAACTTGTGAGAATTATTTTTGAACTAAAGATTCTTGAATACAAGTCTTATTAGCTTACAAATAAATCAATGCACCTTAAGTGGATAGGAAGCAATGAACTGGGATCTTCAAACTTAAAAATGTTCTCTTTACATAGCGCAGAATTACAATAATTAATTTTATTATTAGTTAATAAAGCATACAAAAACTAAATAATGCATGCGTTATAATAAACAGTGAAATTAAAAGATATTTTTTAAAAAAAGGTTTATTTTGTCTGAAAATAAAGTATTTACAAAGTTTTCGTTTTTACTAAAATTTTTATAATGTTGAAATTGACGTATGTGTATGTATGGTTCTCTCTCTCTCTCTTCTTGCAAGTTTTTTTCCTCTTTTTCTCTTTTTTACTTCTCCCGTTGCAAGTCATCATTCAAACTTATATGTATCTGATTTTTATTACAAATTGCTTGCTGACTGACCACTGTGGTTTTTTATTACAAATATTGCTGATTCACTTAATTTAAAGTAAACACGGAATTTTAAAAATTAGAAATGTTTATAGTTATTCCACAATAAAAGATAATTAAAATTATTACCGTTTATTCAGTGCTCTTCATTTTAAGAGCCGAGACACAATCGATTCAACTTTTAATAACGTAAAAAATGCACTTTTTATTTTCTGCTCAGCTAAGCTCTCAGAATACTTTTCGTCACAACTGAAACAAATAAAATTTTTTTATTAAATTTACTCTTGCTTCGTAAGAGACCTTTTCGAATTCTAATAATTTTTAAGCTCCAGCATTAAAGATATTTTTATAAGTTGATTTTTTAAAGGACATCTTACTTTATTCATTAATTGTAGAATCCTTCTATTACTTTTTATTATTTTAAGCATTTGTAATTAATAGTAAATTAACATAAGCAAATAATTTCTGTTCGTTTTATGGTATTTTTCAACTAAAACTAACTGTAATTTCTGCTTTATTTATTTATTTTTATTTCGCTTAGTTTATTTTGTTTCTTTGCACATTCTTTGTCATAAGAAATTGTCCTCCTTTTTTCATAAACTCACCCCCTCATAAGCGAAAATCAAAAAACTAGTTTCACCGCATCAATTAATAAATACTGGATTTAACTTGTTTGTTTTTTTTTCAAATCCTATATATTTATACTTTAGCTGGGCAATAATAGAGATTTTTCAAAAAATATGCATTTTAGATAGTAATGTTTATACGAGGGCTGTTTTTTAAGTAAGGTCCGTTGGCGCGTATAGTTCCCTAGTTCACGCGTACGCCGCAACGAGTCACTGGCCAGCATCCTTTGCGAACATACTCGTGCCATTTCCAGCTCAGTAGTAAAGGGTGTTTTTTTTTAGAGGTATAGAACTTTAAATTGCAATAAAACAACGATGTATTATTCGATTGACATGAATTTTTTTATTAGAAAGATAATCTTTTGTGGCATTACATTTTAAATATGATTTGTGGCATAGGACTGCCACGGCTGGCTCGGATGTAGTCCAATCTAGACGTCCAATCTTCGATGACTTTTTCCAACATTTGTGGCCGTATATCGGCAATAACACGGCGAATGTTGTCTTCCAAATGGTCACGCGTTTGTGGCTTATCCGCATAGACCAATGACTTTGCATAGCCCCACAGAAAATAGTCTAGCGGTGTTAAATCACAAGATCTTGGAGGCCAATTCACAGGTCCAAAACGTGAAATTAGGCGGTCACCAAACGTGTCTTTCAATAAATTGATTGTGGCACGAGCTGTGTGACATGTTGCGCCGTCTTGTTGGAACCACAGCTCCTGGACATCATGATTGTTCAATTCAGGAATGAAAAAGTTAGTAATCATGGCTCTATACCAATCACCATTGACTGTAACGTTGTGGCCTTCATCGTTTTGAAGAAGGATTCCACCAGCCCATAAAGCGCACCAAACAGTCAGTTTTTCTGGATGTAACGGTGTTTCGACATACACTTGTTGACTAGCTTCACTTCAAATGCGGCAGTTTTGTTTGTTGACGTAGCCATTCAACCAGAAGGGCGCTTCATCGCTAAACAAAATTCGCTTATGAAAATCGGGAACAACGGCAATCTCGTTTTGGGCCCATTCGACGAATCTACGCCTTGCTTGATGATCGTTTTGATGAATTGCCAAACCAAACTGAGAATAAATCACTTGACAGCTGTTAAATCGGTCGCCATCTTGGAAAGTAATGCCAACTTAAACTTCTATACCTGGAAAAAAAACACTCTTTAGTTGTGTAAGCTTCGCTGTGCGTTTTTAAAATGTTTTTAATGTGATTGAATTGCCCTCCGTAAGAGATATGGTTTGTTATCCGTTTTTTGACGGCGAGAAACATGTCGGCTGCAAACATTTATCGCCATATAATAGAAGTTTATGGCACTGAAGCAATGACTGATAGCAAAGTTCGAAAATGGGTCAGGAAGTTTAAAGATGGACGAACAAACATCCATGACGAAGAACGCTCAGGCCGGTCCTTTGTAATCACTGATAATTTGATGCAAGCAGTTGAAGCAAAAATTCACGAGAACAGAAGATTCACGATAACCACTCTTTCATTGGAATTTCAGGACGTTTCTTAGTCGTGACAAAGTTAGGACTGAAAACCTCAACTTTAAAAAATTGTGTTATCGGTGGGTACCCAAACTCCTCACAGCGGAACACTAAGAGAAGAGGTTTGCCAGTTCATCGGACTTTTGATTCGTTACAAGGAAGAAGGGGATATCATGTTGAGTCGAATTATTACTAGAAACGAAACATGGGTATCCCATATCAACCCCGGAATAAAAGTATCAGTCGATGGAATGGCGACAGACATCCTCTCGCGTCAAGGTCAAAGCCAAAAAAACGCTGTCAATGCGCTAGATTATGGCAACAGTGTTCTGGGACCGGCGTGGTGTTTTGCTGGTGGACTATATGCCGCAAAAGAAATAACGATCAACTCAGGCGACTACTGCGCAACTCTACGGAAGCTCCGAAGAGTATTACAAAGCAAACGGCGCGACATGCTGTCAAAAGGTGTTTTGCTCCTCCACGATAACGCAAGGCCCCACACTTCTGGAATCAATAGGGAGTTTATCGAATCTTTTGGCTGAGAAGTTTTGGTCAATGCTCCATACAGTCCCGATCTTGCTCCCAGTGATTTACACCTTTTCCGGTGCCTCAAACACAGTCTTGGCACGAAGAGCTTCACTGACAACGAAGAAGTGAAAACGGCCGTGAACTCTTGGCTGTCCGACCAGCGGCAGACTTCTTTGAAAAGGGTTTTCAAAAGTTAGTTCTAAGGTATGACAAGTGCATTAATGAACTCGCCAACTATGTAGAAAAATAGACAAAGGTATGTACAATCCTAAAATAAAGGCTTTTTGATACAAAATATTGTCGTTATTTTGTTTAAAACAAACGGACCTTAGTTAAAAAACAGCCCTCGTAATAAAAAATACTGCGATATTTGGTTATTTTGTCACATTTCTGCAAAATTCGTTTCTAATACACTACCGGCTATTAAAATTGCAACACCATGAAGGAAAGCAAATACAAAAAAGATACTAATTGTAAGTAAATAGTATGGCAGGAGAACAAAATTGGGGGCTAGCCATTGGGAGGCTTACAAGGGTGCAAAATTAGTAGAAACAGCTGCCACCCCTGGCAGCAAAAACGGCACCTACTCGGTTAGGCATGGAATCGAACTGAGCTTGGATGACAAAAATGGGCAACTCATTCCATGATGCCTCAAGTCTATGCCACACTTCATCAATCATATTTGTTGGAGAGGGGTGGTGGTCCAGTATCTCTCAGCAACCCAAAACCAGATTTTCAATGGGTGACAGATCTGAAGCCCGTGCAGGTCAGGGTAATAATCGAATACCCTTGTATCTAGGAAGAACAGAACACAATGTGCGACATGTGGTTTTGTATTATCTTGTTAGTAGAGGGCGTTCGGCAGGCCTCGACGGTAGAGCGCAACTACTTGACGTAAGATGTCAAAAATATACCGATATGTGTTCAAACTACCGTCGATACGAACTAGAGATGTGTGTGTCGTTTATTGAATGGTCGTTTATTGAATGATACCAAAGCATTACACTTGTTGCTGGGCCCCTATGACGATATCGATCGCAAGCAGGCGATAAGCGGTCTCTTCGGAGCCTCTAGACACGCATACAAGCATCAGAGTACTGCATGCAGAACTGGACTCCTCTGAAAAGACGACATTGTACCACTCCTGTATCCAGCTTTGTTGTTCGGCGCACCAGAGTCAATTTCTCTCTCTGTGCTACATTCTCAAGGGAAGCCGAAGAGGTGGTCCACGTGCTCACAATCTACGCTGCTGCATACGCAGTCGCCCCGTACGAGTGGATGCTGGGTGTGCTGCAAAAATGTTCATTTAGTGACTAATGATTCATGATGTAGTCGTACAGTTTTGCAAGGCTAAACTTACGATACGTTTCTCCTATCGGGCATTAGTCATAGAAGGGCGTGGAGAACCTGCATGCTGTTCAGTATGACCCTCAGCAACCAATTTATTCCATATTCGTGTACAGTGCTTGGATTTTGATCAGTGCGACGGGTGATATCACATAACATAATCCATGCTCTTAATATGCAACGATTCTGCCTCTATCGAATTTAAACATTTGCTGGTAAGCCTTTCTTCTTTTTATTCGAGACATAACACGATAATCTGAGCAAACTTTGACCTTCCAAAGCGCTTTCAGAGAAATAAATCCACTACACAACCTTTCTTTTATGCAGTGCTTCAGATGTCGTTTCTTCCTTATGCATGGTCAAAATTCACTGAAATAGAAACCATTTGTATATTCCAACCTCTTCTTCCTTTTATGCAATTTTGACGTTCGTCAAGTCATTCTTTTCTGGTGTTGCAATTTTAATGGGCAGCAGTGTATTTTATAAGTCAGTTACTTGACTATACCTTATTTCAGCGTTTCTCAAACTGTGGGGTGAGCCCCCCTAGAGGGGCATGATAATTCTGCGAGGAGGGGGGCGCAAGCATATTGGAAAGTCGTAAGCAAAAGATTATTTTTTTTTAAAAAAATATTAATTTGCTGAATGTAAACAAAACACCCCATTTTGTCATAATAAATAAAATACACATTTACACTGATGTAATAAACTTATAAATGTATCAGTACTGCACAATGTATTTTATAATTAATTTAACAATACTTTAAAAACAAATTTAACAATTACCAGTGACCCCCCACGAGCTTGTCATTTATAAAATTATACACAAAAATTAACACTTATTCTGATAATTTGTACAGTTCATAAAAAATCCCTTAACTGTCGATAAAAAGTTACTCGATTCACTCCCCAGTGCCACTGTTTTCCACGTAGACACACGACGTATGTTGTGAAAAGAGGGGGAAGGGAGAGAAAAGGAATAAATAAACAAATCCTCTGAAATAAGTAAATTCTTCGCAAATAGTATCAAGGTTCTTTTACCGCACTCCAAAGCCTTTGGAATAATTTGATGGATATCAATGCACAGAAAACGTCAAACTTCAGAAAAACGAATATATACGTCCGGGGCAATCAACGTTTTTGGTGAGCGAGACGTATATATCCGTCGGGGGCAATTAATAGGTTTAAGTCGTATATATTGTACCTTTAGTGTGTGAAAGTATAGTATTATTGAATTCAATGCATTGTTATTGTAAGGAAGGGGGGCGATGGAAATTATGATTGAATATTGGATCACAGATATTGAAAGTTTGAGAGAAGCACTGCCTTATTTTCATTTAAATCAGGGGCGGGAAGATTTTCTAGGGTACGGGGTACTTCTAAACTTTTCAAGGTATGTCGGTCCACCCAATCTCTAGTTCAGCAGGCATCTTTGTTCCACAAATATGTTTCTTTTAGTATGCATGTCTTAAGTCTTAATAAAGGTGATCACACCAAAATGTCTTAGCGGTCTACCGGTCAATCGCGATCAACTTAATGCCGATCCCCTGCTCTAAATGAATAGTCCGTTTTAAGACAACTGCTAGGGTAATGATGCTTAAGGCATTAAATATTTCTATCTATAACGTTTCATGTATAAACAACCTTTTCAATCTAATTTAAAAACTTATTTTTACCCTTCTATTCTTATAAGATAAATGTTTTATACAAAAGTAAAATTTTTTCAATATTTGTTTCAGGATTCGCTTATTCAGTAAAGAAATCGGATATTCTTAAGTTTTTAACTTACATTTTCGAAAAAGATATAAAAGAAATGGAAGAACAAAGCAAAAAGGTAAGATGAATTTAATAAACTTGGTCCTAAGAGTGGAAAAAAGTAATTTTTTTTTAATTTTAAAAAAAGTTCATGTTGATTGAATGAATTTCCTATACAAATGTGATGTTTTTCGAAAGAAAAAAAACTTTCTGTATTAAAATATCTCTTAGTTCTCTTAAGAATTTGTATGAATCTGGAAAAATACACTCAGGAACATTGAAAATAGCGACCTAAGAAGAAAGCAACGGATTGAAATGAAATTTAGTACACATAATGACACAGATGAGAGATTCACTTGATTTCAGAAACAAGACAATTAAACGAATACAGGGTTTGCAACGACACAAATACTGGGCAACTTCAATAGCACGTTGGACCACCTCCAGCTGCAATACATGCCGCCACACGGTCCGGCATTGAGCTGATTAGACACCTTATGTTGTCCTGAGGCAGATGGGCTCACAAATCTTGAACAGCCAACTCTAAATTATGTACAGAGTGACACGATGGCATCTGCCGTTTTAGCTGATTCCACACGTGTTCTACAGGGGACAAATCGGGGGAGCGGCCTGGCCATAGAAAAGTCTGAAAATGACGTAGGAAGTCTTGAGCAACTCTTGCTGTGTGCGGACGAGCATTATCTTGCTGGAAAATAGCCCCTGAGAGACCATTTAGGAAAGGTCCTACATGGGGTCGAAGAATATCATGAACGTAACGTTGGCCCGTTAAGGTTCTACGCATTCCAATTAAAGTGGACCGGCTATCATAGGCTATGACCCCCCAGACTATTACACCAGCTGTGCGGGCAGTGTGATGTAGAACAGTGTGGGGGAAATTGTACAGTTCACCAAGGCGCCTCACATCCGTTAACGGTTATCATCTGTCCCCAAAACAAACCGGGACTCATCACTAAGCACAACTTTTTGCCAATCTGTGACATTCCACATTGATCTGGCTTGGCACCACTGTAGACGCAGTTGCCGATTTTCCGGTGTTAATGGGAGTGCACGGAAAAGGCGCTTGTGTGTGGATTTAAGATTTACTTCTGCAAGGTGTCTGGAAATTGTTTGTGCAACAATTGCTACGCCTACGTCTGCTCCTATCGTTGAACGAGTCACTGTGGGGTCCACAAGTGCTTGCTGCACGATCCTTCGATCCTGTCTCCTCGTAGTCTTCCTGGTCGCTCCAGACCCGGTTTTCCGCGCGTGGGTACCTTCTCGTGTCCACTGTTTCCAACAATTTCTAACGGCACACTCCAAACGATCCACCTGGCCAGCAACACGGCGCGTCGATCAGACTTCAGTTTTATTCCCGATGATCAGGCCCCCTCTTCCTGATTGTAGCGCCACCTCGGCGTGTATGAGCATGCGTATTGCCACAAAACTTGGATTATTTGCGTATCACATTACGCTGTACTTATTTGCAAAGTTTCGCGATTGTACTTAGCTTCCTTCTTGGGTCGCTATTTTCAATGTTCCTGAGTGTATCATTGTTTCTTTAAAAATTTGAGAAAAAATTATAGTCATATCAAGTACTCGTACATCCATACAGTAGTATTTCCTATAGTTTTGTATGCTTATATGTATGAAAAAGTGATTACCTACAAAATCTGTTTTTAATGATGTGTAATTTTTTTTGGGGGGCGAGGGATATAGTATATATTTATATCTTGAATAATTGGCTTTAAAAGACTTATGAAGCGTTAATACTCATCTCATACCTTACGAACACTGCAAGCTATTATTATAATTAAATCTTGGGAAAATTAAGATTTTTTCTAAAATTTTCTTGTACTCATTACACTTTCTAATTTTATCAAGAAAATACTCTATAGATACGGAATAAATTTAGGAATTTATTATGCAATGTTTTTTTCTAAAGTATAGAATATGGTCTTTTGAATTACTAGCGTATGGAAATCAGTTCCTTCACTTTAAATGAAAATCGAGGGTTAACTGGAGTATTACATGAATCATATAATATTGAGCAGACCTGTTTTACTAAAATAGCTCATTGTTAATCGTAAAAGTTAAATATGATATCTGTGCAGATAGCAGATTTTATTTCTAAATAGTTTTCTGTTTCCACACCCCACACGATAAAACTCATATTGAATATTTAAATTGATTAGATAAATACATGTGTGTGTGTGTATGTGTGCTTTTAAGGCATTATTATGCCAAAAGAAAAAAGTCTTTTTTTTATCCTACTTCCATCTTCGGCATCTCTGCCATTAGTTGACGAACAGCCCAATAAAGTAATAACGAAGCTTAAAAATTTTTTAATTAGCGTCTATAGAATTGTCTTCAAGAAACTTTAAAACAATTGAGCAGTGCCTAAAGTGGTCAACATCCATATCACCCTGGTAGCACTGAAGGCAACAAGCCGAATTCTTTACTTCAATGTGATATAAATGCTTCTGCAAATAATCATGTCCGAAAAGTAAACGAAAGCAAGCTACTCCAACAGATCGAGGCAAGAAATTGGGGACTCAACTACTTTTGTTGAGCAAGAAATTCCACCCCTTACCCACAGCTGCATCACTATACAAGGAGGCTCTATTCATTTTCCATTTACTGTAAATGATTCTTTTGATGTTACGCAGAGACAAAGGAGAGTCAGGTCGGGACATGAGAGATCCCGCTTTAGCAAGCCTGTCTGCATTTCCTGAAATGTCACTATGTCTGGGAATCCACTGGAGGCAGAATGCTTTCTTTAGACTTCTCATGTTCAATCTCAACTTCCTTCTACAGGAATGAAGTAGTACGTTTTCATTATACCTTGAATTTGTTACAGACAAAATGACAGCTTGAGAATTGATAAAAAAACACAATATTGTGTTCAGAATAGCTTTCCAATTTATCGATCGCGAATGATATTACCCCTATGTCACCGTCAAAATTGTCACAATACTTCCCAACAGAATAACTAATACTGAAAGCACTTGAATAGGCTCCTTCACCAACATTTTTAATACCATCTGTATATACATAAAACCATATGTCAAGAGGATATTTTCAATGTATAGCAACAAGAGCAGCACTTTTTAAATCACTTTGTGTAGAAAATGGTTTACCAACATTCCAAACAAGATCCAGATGGCTCGCCAACGTCATTTGGCTCATAGTAGGATTACTCAAAAGGAAAGTGGAAAAGAGTGTTACTACAGTGTAGTTAAATATTAAAAATACGCGTTATAATTGTTGCATAATTAATTCACAACATTCATATGCGTTCTACACTGGTGTGCAAAACTTAAGCAACAATGTAAAAATTAAGCAGATCACCATGCAATTGCAGAAAAGGAGGTCTGGAGATCAGTACAGTAAACACGTTAGTCAGTAGAAACGTCATGCGTATGCAAATATCAGGAACGAAACGTCAGAAGCGACGTGAGCGTACGCAAAACGCGTAATGTCGGCGCGTGCTGTTCAACAGTAAAAGAAAATGAAAGACGCAGACGCAATTCAACATATTCGCTGCAAGTGCCAGTGAGTCAGTTCATAAAATATGGCTAGAAGAAATCACCTGGACGACTTCACACGTGGAAGAATGATCGGAAAGCTGGAGGAGGGGCATACCGTCACCAGTGTAGCTGCTGAGTTCGGAATCAACAAAAGTGTCGTTTCGCGCGCTTGGAAAGCGTTCCAAACCACAGGTATAGCTGTTAGAAAGGTTGGTGGTGGCCACCCGAGGACGGCAACTCTCTACAGCAACGGGGTGACAAGTGTCGCGGTTTACTGTGGCCAGGCGCCTTCACAAAGGGGGCATATTCGCCCGCCGTCCTGAACGCTGCCTCCCGTTGAAAGTTGACCGCCGACGACACCGTTTACAGTGGTGCAGAGAGCACAAAATCTGGACAACTGTCAATGGAGTCGTGTCGTCTTTACGGATGAGAGTCGGTTCAGTACCAGAAGCGATTCTCAACGCGTTTTGATTTGGAGAGAGATTGGGACACGGTTTTATACCAGTAACATCAAGGAAAGACACCATTACGGTGGTCCTGGAGTTCTTGTCTGGGAAGGCATTATGCTGAACGGGCGAACTGAGCTCCACATTTTCGATAGAGGGTCTGTAATCGGGGATCGCTATTGTGAGAGGGTACTTTTTCCCCATGTGCGTCTGTTCCGAGGCGCCATTGGCCCAGACTTCATTTTTATGGATGACAATGCACGGCCACATCGGACTCTTGCTGTTGAGGAGCTGCTGGAAAGTGAAGATATCACTCGAAGGGATTGGCCAGCGTTCTCCCCAGATTTAAATCCCATTGAACATGTGTGGGATGCTTTGGGGAGACGTATTGCAGCTCGCTTACATCATCCGGAGAACACCCAACAACTCAAGCAGATGCTGATTGAAGAATGGGCACTCCTACCGCAAGAAATGTTGCACCAGCTGGATCTGAGTATGCGGAGACGGTGCGAAGCAACCATTGCAGTGAGGGGAGGGCATCTACCATATTAAGGAACATCTGCTTGTTATTCTTCCTGTTGGATAGACCATCATGAGTCACGATACTATTCGTTCAATAAAGCTTGTTTTTGTCTGATTCCATACCGTATGCATTGTATTCCTTTTTCAGCGCCGATGCTTTCGTCATCCTTTACGTACTAATACTCTCCCTCATTTCTGAATTTCATGTCTCTCAGATGATTTTTCGTGAAGTTATGGCAATAAACCCACCTGTTGCTTAAGTTTGGCACACCACTGTAAATGAGTAAATGAAGAGATAGATTGTATTGTGAAAGTAACAACCATGCCACATTCCCTAATCGCATATAGTAATTATAAAACTAATAATTAGAAAAATGTACAGGCATAACTCGCATAACACGGTACTAGTAAAACACGGTACAAAATTTGCGATTATTATAACTCGGATTCCACGTGGCAGAAAACTTGAATTTAATATTACATGGTTTTGATACATAACATGATTTTAAAAATTTGAACATTATTTTCGCTCAATAAGA
Source organism: Trichonephila clavipes (assembly GCA_019973935.1). Lineage (NCBI taxonomy): Eukaryota > Metazoa > Arthropoda > Arachnida > Araneae > Nephilidae > Trichonephila > Trichonephila clavipes. The sequence continues at coordinate 118,949 of BMAU01017280.1, read as the reverse complement.
AGAATTCTCAGGTTTATATATTCATTAGTATGTAGTGGAAAATTTAAAAGATAATTGCAAAATTATTTACCTCCTTATAGGGAAATTGTGAAAATATTGTAATATCAAAACAGACAAGTAATTGTAACTACGTCAGACAACTTTTGTAATAATGGAAGAGTTTCAACCAAATTTGAAGGAAAAAATAGAATAGCTGTGATTTCTGATGAGAGTGATGATGAAAATTAATTTTGTGATCCTCAATAGTCGTAATAATAATAATTATTTTCTGAAAATATTTTTGTTGTATTTTTAATTTATGTTTCATATTTTTGATTTTGATTAGAAACTTGAAGTCAATTTACATTTTCATTTGTATGTTTTATTGGAAACAAAGTTCTGTTGTCATAAAATTTTACACCTTAAGACTTGACTTAGATATAACACGGTTCTCATTGCCTAGATTTATACCACTTCAAAGTTTCGTATAACACGGTTTTGATACAACACGAAGCATGGTTTCGATATAACACGGTACATATTGCCCTGATTCATATTAAATACATACACAAATAAATTAATAAATAAATGAAACAATAATTTAAATAAATCAATAAAAAAGTTTCGCATAACATGGTTTCGATATAGCACAATACATATTAACCGTGTTATACGAGAGACACCTGTATAGAATTTTGTAATATTAAAAGTGGAGAATTATATAAAATATGTTATAAACATATTTCTTGGTCGTGATTTCCATTTTGAATTTTTACTTCCTGAATCTCTAAAACTTCCAGCTCTTTCCAACTACTACGACAAATTCATCATAGCATAATTGACTCTGTAATATAAACTACAGACATATTTCGTAAATATTTAGTTACTCAAATTTTTCATTTTATTATGTGTTTTTGCTCCTTAAATCCTTTAAAAACTTCCAAATATTCCTAGTTTAATGTTACATTAAGGTATCCGACTACGTTCGGAACCGTGATTTTAAAAAAGCGCATAAATGGATAATTTTCATGATATTTAGTGTCACTTAGATTAGAATTCATGTATAAAATTGTTTTAAGGAAATTTTGACAAAAAAAATTATTTAAATACAATATTTTGGCAAAAAATTAATTTAGAATAACCTTTTTTCAAAATGTTCTCCTTTTATAAAAAATGCTTCTAAAATAATTATATTTTGCTTATACACTGCTGGACAATTGCTAAGGACGGATAACACTATCATCCATAACAACCACAAAATGAAAGGAAGCAAAATATGGAAAATTAGAATAAGTGCGAGATATTAGTAAGAAGAAGTATGAGTATGCAAATTTTTTTCCACGTCTGTTCATCACGTGATAGCGTTCATAAGAGCTTTAAAGGTTTTGACGCGTGTGGACAGTTGTTGTTTCAAGTCAAAGTTTTACAGGAAAGATTTAATAGACGAACTTAAAATTTTTGGCATGTCTTCCCGACATCACATAGATGATTTTATGTGTGGCCGAATTATTGGAAAGATCGAAGAAGGGCGAAAAATAACAGGTATTGCCAGAGAGTTCGACATCGCTCACAGCGTTGTTTCACGGCTGTGGAAGTCATTTAAAACTACTGGAATGTGTAGTAGACGGCACGGGGGAGGTCGTGTTAGAAGTACGACGCCTGCAGAAGACAGATATATCGTCCTATCAGCAAAAAGGAACAGGCGCACCACAGCTCAGAGGTGGCAAATCAGTTTCTTGCTGCCTCAGGAAAGCAGATCTCCCGAAAAACTGTTACCAGACGTTTTGAGGGGAGGAGGACTATACGCACGCAGACCTGCTGTGTGTGTCCCATTGACCAGACAGCATCGTACTGCCCGTTTGCAATGGTGTCGTGAGCATTACAATTGGACTGAACAGGACTGGGCATGCGTACTATTCTCAGATGAGATTAGGTTCAGTCTGTCATCGGATTGTAGACGCCAACTGTCTGGCACGAGAGTGGTACTGCTTATCGTCCAGAAAATATCCAGGAAAAGGACCGATATCCGACATGCAGTATCATGGTGTGGGCCGGCATCATGATCGATGGCCGCACGCGCCTACATGGGGTTGCGAATTGGACTATGACGGGCCAACGATACATTGATGAAGTTCTACTTCCTCATGTTCGTCTTTTCCGTGGTGCTGTCGGTGATAAATTTGTTTTTATGGAAGACAACGCAACATATCATCAAACACTCGTTGTTCAGGATTGTCTAGACAGCGAGGGTATTCAACGTCTCGTATGGCCAGCGCGTTCTGCAGATCTAAACCCCATTGAAAATGTGTGGGATGCTTTGGAGAGGCAAGTTGCTGGTTGAAACTATCCTCCGACAAACAAGAACACCCTCATCCGTGCACTCACAGAGGAATGGGATAAATTGCCTCAACAGCTGCTGGATAATGTTGTGCAAAGTATGGTACGACGTGTGGAATGTTGCATCACACTCCACGGTGGACATATCCCGTACTGATACCTTTCTTTAAGGTGCCTGCTGATTTTTAGATGCATCGTTCCATTTCTCCGTACGCAGATCAAATGAACATTTTTTTTTCTTTCAGATGTTTCCCAGCTTTTGTACTTTCCAGAACAATAAATATTCTTTATTCTAATGTCTGAACAGTGTGGCAACTATATTTTATCCTACTAGGCCTCATGTCTCGCTCAATGTTATGCTACATAGCAATTTGTGATCCGTCCTTATCAATTGTCCAGCAGTGTATAAAGTGAAGACTTCTCCAGAGAGTCTGAACTTTTTTTTTGTTGAAAAATTCACATTATTTTCACAGTTACAACCAATTGCAATAATTATCGGCATTCTTTTCTTAGAATTTTTCCCCTCTATTGACGTAAAATATGGATAAACTCACTTCTAAGTTATAGATTTCAAAAATTCTAGTTGAGCCTCTGCACAGAGATCTGAGCTATAGACAGGCAAAATATTATTATAATAGAAGCATTTTTCACAAAAGGAGAATATTTTAAAAATTGGTCATTCTATGTTCATTTTTTGTCAAAATATTGTACTTAAATAATTTTTAATTGTAATAATATTCTTAAAACAATTTCATATACATTTTCTAATCTAAGTGACGCTAAATATCATAAATATTATCCATTTATACACTTTTGCAAAATCCCGGTTCCGAAGGTAGTCGGATACCTTAAAGTGTGATTAATAATATAATATATATTATAATATAACTCCCCATTTTGTGTTTTGTATTAATCCTTAAATGCGTGATATTTTTATTTTGAATTTTGAAAAATTTATTTTTATGGGAATGTAATAAGTTGCGTAAAAAATTAATGAAAAAATCCAGGAAATAATATTGAGTATTTATTTTGAAAAAGGTAGTACGTAGACTTTTAGCAACATACAGTATTCCCCCGAAATCTGGTATATTTCTAATAATTACCTGAAAACAGTAGCGCACACAGGAATTTTTCAAGGGGTGGGGTGGGGGGTCCGGGGTCGAAAGTTTACCATTCTTGTAACATGCTCCTTTTGATTTTGTTGATTTTTAGAAACAAAACACAGTAAAAAATTAATTTTTGAATAAATAATTAGCATTAATTAATAAAATTAATCATTAAAAACAAATAATTAAATTTTACGTACTATATACTTAAAATAATAATCAATCGGAAAAAGGGCTTTGGAGGGGAGAGGGGGTCCGGACCCCAGGACCCCCCCTTGTGTGTGCCACTGCCAGACAACAAGTAAAAAGTATTTTATTTTAATTAGATAAATAATGCCTTTATAGGAAAATCGAAAATAGAAAATATCTCTCCAAGTAACCAATTCACTAGTAATTCCCTTGATTCAAATATATATATATATATATATATATATATATATATATATATATATATATATTTTATTACTCTCCAAAAAAGGTCTTTCTTTCACAAATGATTTACTGTCCATGGTTATCATCATGTGTTTGGAGAAACGCGCTAACTCAGGTTTTTCAATAAAATTAAGTGGAATTGGTGTCTAGAAGTTGTCAACAATAAGCATTTAAGAAGGGAATTTAAATAAGAAATATAAAATCAATTATTTTTCATGTCGTCATGTTTTTATGCTTGCTTCTCAAATTGTTTTGATTTGATCAAAGAATTTTTTGTTATTTTTTTCGTACATTATAGAAGAGATTTTAAACGATGTAATATAGAAAGAAATGAAAATTGCGTGAAAACCATTGAGATACATAAAAATTACAATTTTTGAATGCATGTGGGGGTTTAAAAGTAATCTTTTTATAGGATTTTATTTTCATTATATAACAAAAAATTGTTGTTGTTGTTGTTGACTAATTCCTCCTGTCTAGCCGCAGGCTAGACCAGGTCCATGAGCCCAAGAATCCTCAGGAAATCGTACACCAAAAGAGGACTGGAATAGATGTCCTCCCTTTCAAGTCCTGCACAAAACAAAAGATGATCTGGAGTTGCCTGTACCAAATTGCATTTAGTACAATTCTCGTAAATTTTCTGGCCTAAGTTAAAGGAAAGGCCTCTAATGTGTCCACTTGCAAGCCTACTAATAGTTGTTTGGACGACTCTATCCGCCTTGATGGAAAGGGCACCACCTGGGGCCTGCCTATTATACCAGGGGTGAGTCGGAGGAGTCTTCCATAGTTCTTGAATCAAAGATTTCGTTTTAGAAAAAATTTCCGAGAAAGTCAAAGTTCTTCTCGACATTAAATTTTCAGTGACACCTTCCTTGGCTAAAAGGTCAGCTGTGTCATTGCCAAAGAGACCAATGTGAGATGGAATCCATTGGAAGTAAATCTCATGTTGCTGGGAAAGTTCTTTAAGATTTTTAAGAATTGAGACCGATGTTTTGTCTCCAACATTTGTCCAGTCGCTAAGGTGTTGGATAGCACTTCGGCTATCACATAATATCCATATTTCATCAGGAGATCTTCATCAATGGCAATTAACTCGGATCTAAAAACAGAACAAAAGTCCGAATTCCTAATTTTGATATTATGAGAACAATTAGGAGCCTTTATAAAGATGCCACTGCCACATGAGTTTTGTTCGTCTTTGCTACCGTCGGTATAAATTTGCATTGCAGTAGCTGGAATTTTGTTAATAATCTCCAATGCTAATTGACGTAAATATTCAGGTGGATCTTGATTTTTGGAAGTATGAGCTCCCATTTCTGGTTTAAAATGGACTCTAGGCAATCCCTCCTGAGGGTTAAATACGTTCTTCAAAAATGTTCTTCAATGTCCTGATCTAATAGGTCCATCGCTTGCATTCGAGAGAAAGGACTGTCTCTTTTTAGTCTGTGTCTGTTTGTCCAGGTTATGAGATATGCAGATGTGCGGTTACAATCTCCGTAACTGTAAAGTTTACAAAAGTACTTTGAAAGCAGTAATTTTCTTCTCAGATCCAAGGGCATGATATCAGCTTCGAAAAGAACTAGATCTGTGGGACAGCTATGTCGCATGCCAGTGATAATTCTAGCAGCGCTTGATTGTACTCGGTCCAGTTTCGCCAAATTAGTACGTGATGCACTGAAATAAATTTGAGAGCCATACTCTAAGACAGGTCTGATCAAAGAGGTGTATGTCAGTCTGAGAGTACCAGCATCAGCACCCCAGTCCCTTCCAGCTAGGTATTTCAGTAAGTCAAGTCTCTTCCTGCCTTTGTTTATCACATAGTCTATATGCTTGTTGCTAAGTATCTCAGGATCCAAAATCTCTCTTCATAACAAAAAATAGATGGCAGTAGTGTTAAACACTTTTACTAGTAGTCTGAAATAAAATTTTAGAAAAGTTACGTGATATAACTTATAGCAAGTTTACTTTTTTCTTAGGCTGGAAAGGTGATTGAAAAACATTGTTACATATTAGATATAGATGGATATACTTTTCAACAAGCAACGAACAAAGACTGTAAGACTTCTTATTTCAAATTCTATTTACTTATTGGTATGTTATTAGATCTTTACCAACTATTGCCATTTGATTAACTGTAGAGATATGACAATAGTAATAATATAATAAGGTTTAAACATATTAAAACATTTAAAATATTAACTTTTATTTTTAAAAAAAAAACATTTTTATTTCAATTTTTTTATAGTAAAATAAGAATCCATATCATGAGACAACCTCTCTGAGTAAAATTTTTCAAATTCATGTTTGTATGTTTCCAAGAAATTACAAATGGTGAATTCAAAAAATATTTAAGAATATTTTATTCCGTAATGTTAGAAAATTTTTTAATAAAATATAATTTATTTTTCTATTTACGTAGTCCTTGCTTTATTGCAATAACAATAACTTATAAACGAGAGTCCAATCTGGTGTAACTTAACAATAATATATTACATAAAGTTTGATATTATATTGTAACTAAATTTTTAATTTATTCATTTTACTTACAATTATACTTTTCAACATGTTTTTCATTTATATTCAGAACGTTATATATATAGTTAATTTTTAAAAAAAATTGAAGTAAGACTTTAGGCAAGTTTTTTTATGATTTTTTTTTCAAATAAAATTTTGCAGCTATAAGCTTGCTGAATGATATTGTGAAACTCTACGAAGCGCACTATCCAGAAAGAATGAAAACTGCTTATTTTATAAATAGTAAGTATGAAAGATTTTGTTACAAAATATTTTTAGTAGCTGAGGAAATAATTTCCATGAGAATAAAGATCTAACCTTAAACGACATGTTTAATAAATGTTAATAATAATTTTTATTTTCGTTTCAAATGAGAAAGCTTGAAAATGCAATCAAGTTAATTTTTAAATTTTGATCAATTAACTAAAGGTTTAATCAGGTATAAAAAAAACTTATTCAAAGTGTAACGTTCTTTTTGTACAATGAATTTAAATTTTAAATAAATGAATTATTCATTATATTTTCAAAAAAGAAAGAAAAAATGATCTTGTTTCCTTAAACTGTTTTCATTTAATTTTCCATTCAAGTGATACAATTCCAGCACGCATTTAAAATATCATTTTTACGACATATTCATAATTTATATGAAATGATTAATACATGAAATAATATGATTTAAAATGATACTGATATAAAACTTTATAATCAGAATAATTTAACATATAAATATGTAAAACTTATGGAATTCACAATAAATGCGCGCATGCATTCTTATTCTTAATATCCTGTATGTGACACATGGAAAGCGAATTAAATTACCAATACAGTTTTAGATACTCTTTCCGAGGGGAAAAAAATGACCAATGTAATTTTTTTAGTATGTTTTTAATATCACTTATGCAACACATTGAAAGTGAGTTAAATTACTGATACAGTTTCAGATGCTCTTTCTGAAAAAAAAATGACCATTGTAAGTTTTTTAGTATTTTTATTAGTATTTCTTTTTTAATATCGCGTATGCAGCACATTGAAAGTTAGCTAAATGACCGCTACAGTTTTAGATGCTCTTTCCCTGAAAAAAATGACAAGTGTATTTTTTTTAGTATTTTTAATAGTATTCTTTTTAATATCACGTATGCAACACAATGAAAATGAGCTAAATTACCAACACAGTTTTAGACACTACGTTGTTGAAAAAAGATATACGTGAAGACAATGTTACACCGATATCATTTCCGACTTAAAATGATGCGAATAAGAGTTGGAATTATGATTAATGAATTAACCCATACCTTGAAATTCTAATAGTGATCATTTTGACATCAAGCTGGTCTGTCTGGAAATTAAATATTTGATAATCATCATTAACCCTTTATGTCAGTGTTTCTCAAACTGTGGGGCGCCCCCCGGGGGCACGGTATTCCTGCGAGGAGGGCGCGAGCATATTGAAAATAAAAGGTTTAAAAAAATAATTTTTTGGAATGAAGAAAAACAAAATGCTTTCTGCCTTAATAAAAAATGCACATTTACACTGATATAATTTACACATATCATCTAGTGAGCATCAAAAATAAAACATTCCACTTCAAACGTTCATTAGCTATCTTTGAATTTATAACCAAATAAAAAAAGACAATTTGTTTGCTTTACTGTAATCACATGATGAGAGATTTTTTTATTACGTTTCTTTTAACCCCCTAAAATACTACTTTTGACTATCATATATTTGACCTTCAAACTTACTGGTATGTTTCACTCCATCTGTTTTTCTTTTAGGAAAGTTGTAAATAATTCTTTTCTGTTGCTTTTTTTCCATGTGAATGAGTCATATGATACATGGATAAGCATATTGAGTACTTTGAAGGATTATTTGGCCAACATATAATGCATAACGGAAAACGTTTTACGCAATTCTTTTTTAGAACTAATAGCCATATGTTTTATTGAATACACTTTTAACACAGGATCGGTCCCGCGATGCGCGGAGTCATCTGATGTTCACGAAATCGTTAATTCTGGAAAAACTGTTTATTTGTTACCAATGACCTTGACAGAGTATTCTCCAATAAGGCAGTCTTAATGGGAACTAAAATGAATTTTTATCACATTTCGCCCTCTTTTTTTTGAGGAGTTGCAAACGTTTTTTTTACAATCAAGATACTAGTTTTGATCGAGTACCCTGCGCGACCACTTTTGTTCAAAAATATTTTCTATGAACATGATTTATGTCCTTTTTAAAGGGCAAGCAAATTTGGAGCATTTTCATTAGTTATATTGGATTTTTTCTCAAATAATCAAAGAAAAATTGAAAAGTCCTTTTAAGTAGGTAAGTATATTTTCTCTTAATTAAATTATTCGCTGGAATTGTGATTTTTATCGTGTATAGTAAAGATATTTATAAAATAAATTATAGTTTAAAAACAAACTAAAAAAACACGCTTTTATAGTGAATCGAACTAAAAAGTAAAAAAATAAAAATACATATTACTTAAGGTATCCGACTACGTTTGGAACCGTGATTTAAAAAAACGAGCATAAATGGACAATTTTCATGATATTTAGTGTCACTCAGGTTAGAATATATGCATAAAATGGTTTTAAGGACATTTTGACAAAATTTTTTTATTTAAATATAATATTTTGGCAAAAGATTAACTTAGAATAATCTTTTTTCCAAATGTTCTCCTTTTGTGAAAAAAATGCTTCTATTAGAATAATATTTTGCCTGTATATAGCTCAGACCTCTGTTCAGAGGCTCAACTAGAATTTTTGAAAAATTCACTTTATTTTCAGTTACCACCAATTGAAATAATTATCGGCGTTTTTTTTCTTAAAATTGCTCCCCTCTGTTGTCGTAAAATGTGAATAAACCCACTTCTAAGTTATGTATTTCAAAAATTCTAGTTGAGCCTCTGTAGAGAGGTCTGAGCTATGTACAGGCAAAATATTATTCTATTAGAAGCATTTTTCACAAAAGGAGAACATTTGGAAAAAGATTATTCTAAGTTAATTTTTTGGCAAAATATTGTATTTAAATAATTTTTTTAACAAAATGTCCTTAAAACAATGTTAGGCATATATTCTATTCTAAGTGACACTAAATATCATGAAACTTATCCATTTATGCGCTTTTGAAAATCACGGTTCCGAACGTAGTCGGATACCTTAAAAGTAACATGTACAAAATTAAATATTTATCTTGTTAATTTGTACCATTTACAATTATGATCGTATTGTAGCTTTAGCACCCCCCCCCCCAAGTGCATTATTATTGCATTCAATGCATTAGTATTTGGGAGGGGGGCACGATAAAAATTATGATTGAAAATTGGGTCGCCAGTACTTAAAGTTTGAGAACCACTGTTTTATGTACCGGTGGAATATTTTTTTGAAACACTACATTTAAAATGAAGGGATATGCATAAATATAATACTCAACTTTGGGAAAATTAATCCGTTAGAGCTAGTTAATTAAATTGGTATTTTAAAGTAAAGTCAGGGCACGGAGGATTAAAATATTCTCATAATATATAATGACCATATGACTTTTTTAACGGAGTTTTAACTCTTAAAAATGCTAAATAATCAGATAACGTTAATGTATAACAGCACAAAATATTTATTTTTGAATATTATAAAACTTTTAAAATTTATTTACTTTTTTTCACGTAAAATCAGGTTTTAAGCATAAACTTAATTTGAAGATATTCAAAGAAACAATTTTTCTTTTCATTAATACACAAAAAATCGTTACACGTTGTGCATTTTGAGTAAGATTTCATTTGAATGTTTTTTAAAGCACTGCATCCTGTGGTAGGAAATACTGTATTTTCTGGACATCAATTTCTGAATCTTGAGTCTTGTTCAGTCTCTTGATCGTCTTCTTAAGAATCTAACGAAAATTCTAGCATATTAATTAGCTGCGACTTCTTTATTTGAAGAATCATCTGTTAATGCATCACTGCTTTCAGATGGTAAGACTGGGCTTTCTCTTTCCATACACTCTGAGAAAAAAAAAAAAAGGGTAATAATAGCACCTTGAAGATCTCCAATTATTGTTAAATCTTAGTTACACATAAAGAAATGAAAATGTTGTTAATTTTTTAAATAAAAATGAACGTTTCATTTAATTGTGTGGCAAAAAAAAAATACAAGCTAAGATTTAAAGTTGAAATATTTTGAAAACGTTAAAATAAAACAATAAAAAAGCAAAATAAATAAGTTAAGCTAAAAAGAAATGCCAAAAAAAAAAGCAGAACTGTAATACTATTTACTAATGACTCTGCAACACATCAAAAAACAATAATAAGCTACACAAACGGGAAAAAAATCAAGTTCTTGCTCTAATATCCAGTGTACTGTCGGTACTTATAAGTACTACAAAGTTATTCGACTGTAAAACTAGTTATATATGTCGCGCGGAAACGATGAAATTAGGAATCTAATCATATCTCTTAGGGATTTGATCAAATTCCTAATTTCGCCATTTCCTTCCGACATATGCATTGTTCAGCTAAAATAAAGATTCAAATCGTTTTCTTAAGTCTTAACTAACATACAAGAAAATAAGACACTTACCTTTTGACATTAACTAATTTTGGAACATGAATGACAATCTTTGCAATCCTATCAAAATGTCATCTAAAGACGCGACTTTTGATTTAAAACTATTCACCTTCCTCCCCAAAATACTCATCAAAGAACCTGTGCTGCCATGTATCCTGGACTGTAGAATTAAAAGAGTGTTCCTGCTAATTATCGTCAGAATATTCGTACAAATAGTTATTTAATGCAATATGAAAGTGAGTGGTACTTATAAGTACCTGCAGTAGATAAAGGATTAAAATATTTTATATAAAATAAGCTTTAGTCGTCTTTTCATACGCTTTCGAAAAAACTTTTCTCCTCCATAATGAGGAAATTAAGGTGGTAATTTTATATTAAGTACTGTGGGTACACATTTTTGGTTAAATTATTCAATTTATGCCATGACACATTGCCTATTTTTAAGAAATTTCTTTGAACATTATAAACAGAAAAACATTTAATACTCTTCTAATATATTCTGAACTTTTCATTTCAGCACCAATGTACTTCAATGTGGTACTTAATTTGTCGAAACCATTCCTTTCTGAAACCACTTTAAAGAAGTTCTATATTTATGGAAAAGGTATGACTTTAGTAATAAATTAAAAAAATTTCCAAGATGTGAAACATATTGAAAATTTTTCCCGTTACTGTTTTCTTAAGTTTATGAGAACTCTTATAACTTTGTCAATTTAGCTAAAAAAAGGAACTTAAAATAGTAAAAATAAATCAACAATTTCTATTCTATAACTATTATCGGAGAAATTGATTATTTTAGAGTTATGTTGAAAAAAAAATGCCTTAAAGATAAATATGTTGTAAATGATAAATACTTTTCGGAAAAGCATAACAAAATATTTATTAGAACTCAATATTGTACTTACGTACATTTTACTAACATGTATATATACGTATTTACTACATTTCTCAGCTAACAGTTCTAGAAAGTTTCAGCAAAAATCTTATCATGTAAAGTTTCTCAATTTGCAAATAACATTATACTGAAAATAGATTTTGTTTTCTGAGTTTTGTTATGCGTTGATTTAAGACCATTTACTAGAAAAACTCTTTAAGACCCATCCCAAATGTTTGTGTTAGAACACTCCATTTTCCAGGAGGATGGGTAGCAAAGCTTTTTTTACTATTTTTCCAGTGATATTGGAGTCTGTGTAGTGTTCACAACCAAAAAAAATGTAATATTTAAAAATTAAAATATTTCGGGTCTTAAAAGGATAAGAATGTCTAACCCATTCATTAGTGCTGGTTGGGTTTTAAAGGGATACAAATCCGGATTTTTCTGATGTAAATCGTGTGTAATAAAATATTATGTAAAAAATTTCCTCAAGAAAAATAAAACACTTTTTAAGATGCATAAAACAACTAAAAATTGATACAAATTCCTAAAATTGACAGAAGTGTTTTGCTGAATTTTACACATAAGTCCTTACCAGTAGGAATTCATTTCGATCCTAATTAAGAAAAATTTCAATTTAAATACTTTCTTGAAAGAAGTTAAAAGAATTTAATCAAGTGATTAGTTTTACAAAAATTCAAATCTTTACAAAGAGGCAGATAATTTTTAAAAGAAATTCTGTATATCCTATTAATTCAATTTTAGTGATATATAATTTATTTAAATCTGATTAATATATATATATATATATATATATATATATATATATATATATATATATATTGAAATGAATTTAGATATTAGAATTATATATATATATATATATAATATAAAATACTCTTTTTTCAGACTTCACGAAAGCATTGCTCAATGATATTGACGCCGAGATACTGCCTAAGTTCTTAGGAGGTTTGAGAACAGATCCTGATGGAAATCCTATGTGTGAAAGCTTTGTAAGTAAATTCTGAAATATAAAAAAATAATTTTTTATAAGTTAGAATCCAATATTTTCACTTAATAAATTAAAATACTTCGTATTTATGTGTGTGTGTGAAATTAAGTTAATAGAATATAGCTTAAGCATAAACTAAATTATGAAATTGTTGTTTACTTGATTTTCAAAAAGGCGTAATTTATTTAAATAATTGTGTACACTTAAAAAAATATAGACACACATATTTATTTGAGTTTTTATTAACGTCGTGCTATGCAGCTACACTAGGGCTGTTTCCGATGGATCTCGTATTTTTGACCCATCGCCAACTGATCTGCTGCTTGTAGATTTTACTAGCATTATCCTCACAGGCAATCTAGAGATTTTACAAACATTCTTACAAAGAGCTTCAAAAAATATTTCAGAGTTCCTTTAAATTAAATTCCTCTGGTATCATTACTTTATTTCTTATTATTTAAGTTCTCTTGACTATAAAATGATGCATGTAACATTGCACAAATTCAATATATAAGGGGTCTCGGGGTTGTTAATGAAGGGGGTGAGGTGAAAATGTAAACAATATTCGATTAAATGCAATTCTTTGAGGTTAAAATTAAATAATTCGATTCTTTTACACATTATTTATAAAGGAATGAGGTTTCAAAAAGTGCAAAATGTGTTCTAATCATATTTTTAAAAATTATAAGCATATGAAAATAAGAAACATTACTCTAAGAAATATTAATTAAGTTTTACGTTGTGCATGATATTTTATAAAATAGTAGCTCTAATTACTAGCTATAAAATTATAAAAAATTACATTATTTTTTTTTGAATTTCAATATTTTTCAAAAATTTTGAAATATAAAAGTGATATAATACTAAAATTAGGTAGGGTTTAAAGGGTATGATACATCTTATAATTCTATAAAGTCTTATACATCAAAGGCTACTATTTTAGAAAATAGTGACGTAAAATTTACTTAATATTTATTATAGAATTGTTTATTTTCATATGCTTATAATTTTTAAAATGATCATTATATTTTAAACATTTTGCACTTTTTTGAAACCTCATTTCTTTATAAATAACGTATAAAGGAATCTTATTTAATTTTAATTTCAAAGAATTACATCTATTTGAATTTTTTTTTTTTTTTTTTTTTGTATTTTTCACCTCTTGAGACAAAATGAACACTGAGACCTCATAAATGATTACTTGAAAAATTCAGTATACCTCTGCAAGAACATGAATATTAAAATAATAATTATGGTAAAGAAATGTCACATTGTATTGCGTGAAAGTAATTTCTGTATAATTGTATATGTTTGAATAAAACTACTTTGATAGCAAAAACGCAACTAATTATCCATTACATTTTGTTTTCTAAGCAATTCTTTTTCCTCGTCATTAGAACTGAAATTCTTTCATTGTAAATCTTTGTACTATTTAAAATTAAATGGTGAGAATATTATTAGATTAAATAATATATTATTGTCTGATGTATCACAATTTGAACGAAATGCACAATGGCTCTTTTTTTTCACTGTTGAGAGCATGCATGTGTTTGTTGCTCTTCAAATGATAATTTATTTTTTCAAATTTATAGCTTACTTTAAATCTTCTGGAAATCTCACTAAAAACAATCAAATTTTGTATAACGTGCATTGCTTTTTAGAGATAAGCAAGAAAAAATCTACAGATATTTTCTTTCGTAAAAGATTTCTCTCAAAATATCCTAAAATCTCTAATTCTAAATGGTAATCACAACTTTATTTAAGATCAGATCACAACAAATTACTTGAAAGACTAAAATTAGCTTTAAAAAAATAATACTTTGAAGGAAAAATTTTGCAAATGCGTATTTATGAAGATATGTATATAGAGGCCGGAAAAAAGTACTGATATCTATAAAATGTCTACTCTAATGATATAAGATGTTTAATAATATTAAACTTTCCTTTTCAAAGAATATATTTATCTAACATGATTTTATCAAACTTTTTTAAGTGTTACATTTATGACATTTAATTTTCTTTAAGATCTAAAACTATAAGAGAGATTCATTCGTATTTGTACCAAATATATATATATAAAGAGAGAAAGAGAGACAGAGAGAGTATAATAAAATAAAATAAGATACCAAGTGAAAAAGTTGTATAACCTACAATGCCAAAGAAGAAAGAAATTGTTGTATAAGAGACATAACAAATGTAGATACAAAAGGAGTCTTTGGACTAAAATGGAGACCTATTATGATTTCTAGAGTTGTCGCTGAATTAGGCCAGTGACTTAGGGTTAGCAATGCTTTATGGATCCGCCTTCCCTATACAGCAGAAATTTTCGACATAATATAATATATATATTTCGACATATATATGTCGATCTTTTTAGATCTTTGTTAGATCTTTTTTTCTTGGTATTATTTTTTTTGTACGAAACAGAGTAATAATTTTTCTTGTAAGTATCAAATTTCGATGGGGAAGGTTGCAGAGGATTTATGAGTGCAAACTATCGTAGAATAGAACAGGAAACTTTCTTCTTATCCCCTCTCACTCCAAGACGCAAGGAATATCTTAAGATTTTAACGGTTATATTACATTTGATGACGGACTGCCTATGTGTGCAACTGAAGTTGGGGAAATTGTTGATTTGTCGGAGCCGATGAATAGCCATTCTGATACAGAAATTGATAATGAAACTTATCAAAACTGTTACATTTTCTCATGCTCTACATTGTTTGGAAACTGTGAAAACATACCTCATGCAACAGGGTGTGAATGACGCAGTATTTTCTTTGCGTAAAGCCGACAAAAGAACTTTTTCGTGTAAAAAATCAAAAAAATTGTCAATCATGTATTTATCAGTATTTTAAAATTTCCAATTAGTTGGTGCGTATTTGGAAATTTTATAATACTAATTATTTCTCTAAAAGTATTTTTAGCTTTTGAATGAAAAGCGTGTAATTTCTAGCTATGGATATTTTTAGTGTAGTTGTGTGGTGTGCTTATTATAGAATTTCCTTAAGATAAGTGCACAAAAATTTACATTTTGTTTGGACCCCGATATAACCAAAAAACTTTAAATGCCATTTATACCAAGTGTATGCATAAGTAGTTTCTGGTTAAACTAAGAGATGGTGCCAGCAAAAAGTATGCAACGTATTAATTTGACACATACATCATTTTGTTTGTCTGACATTAAACTAGAAACACACTAAAAGTTGAAAGTGCCAAAAACTAACGTCTTTGTTTAATCGTTCAGTGATCATGTCGAAATTTGTGCCTGAAAAAGAACAATTGCGGCACGCATTGCTTTTCTTATTTAATCAAAAGAAAAAGACAGTTGAAAGTCATCGACTGCTGGTAGAAACATGGTGAACACGCTCCATCGATTAGAACATGTGAGACATTGTTTCGACAATTTAAAAGTGGGGATTTCAATGTGAAAGACAGAGAGCTCTGGTAGGCCGCAAAAGTGGGAAAACGAGCAATTACAGGAGGTCATTGGATGATGACCCAACTCAAATTCAGCAGCAATTGGCAAAAGCATTAAATGTGTCACAAGAAATAATCAGCAGATGTTTACGAGCAACGGGAAAGATCAATAAATTTGGTAAACTGGTCTCACACGATTTGAATGAACGTCAATTGGAAAATCACAAAGTCACTTGTGAAACGCTGCTTCAACGCTATGTAAGAAAATCATTTTTGTTTTGAATTGTGACGGGTGAGAGAGAGAGAGACGAAAAAATGGATTTATTTTGACAATCCGAAGAGGAAAAAACCATGTCTTTCACCTAGTGAAGCCGGTTCTTCAACACCAAGGCCAAATCACTTCGGCAAGAAGACCACGCTTTGTGTCCGGTGGGACCAAAGTGGTATTGTGTATTATGAAATCTTGAAGGCCGGCGAGACCACGCTTTGCCCGAAAAACTACCGGAATGAGTCAGAAGACATGGCAAAAGGATTTTGTTACACGATAATGCAACGTATCTCTCAGCAAAACCAGTGAAAGACACCTTGAAATCGCTTGGATGGGGCATCCTTCTACACCCACTGTACTCCCCGGATTTGGCACCATTTGACTATCACCACATCAATGGGGCACACGGTCACAGAGTAGCACTTCAGCAATTTCGAAGAAGTTGGAAAAGGAATCGACGAATGGTTTGTCACAAATTACAAGCAGTTTTTCTGGCAGGGTATTCATAAATTACCTGAAAAAGGGGCGAAATGTGTGGATGCTAATGACCAATATTTTGAATACAAAAAATTAATTTCCCTTCAAAATTACGTGTTTTCGTTAACAAAAAACCGGAAGAAACTTATGCATACTCCTGGTAAGAGAGTTATACAAACATATATAATTGACACATAAATATACTGTTCAAAATTGTTAAGAGGTCTCAGGGGTGTTGAATTTTTCTAGAGGTCTGAAAATATAAACGATTTTCAAACGGGTATAATTCTTTTAAATTTAAATTAAATGATCCGAATCTTTTACACATTATTTATAATAGAACGGGGCTTCAGAAAAGTATAAAATGTTTAAAATATAATAATAATTTTAAAAGTCATATGCATATGAAAATTATATAATAAATATTATGTATTTTTTGCTTTGAGCACGCTATTTTCTAAAATATTAGCCTCTGATGTATAAAACTTTATAGAATTATACACAATGCATCATACTCTTTAAACCCTACCTAATTTTAGTATTATATATATTTTGTATTTCAAAATATTTGTAAAATATTGCAATTTTTTAAAAATGTGTTTTTTTATTTATTAAAAAATATGTAAGTTATTATTCTATTTATATATATATGTGTGTAAAAGTAGCTACAAAGTATTAAGAATACATTTGTATTTATAAATCAACTTACAGAGCTAGTAATTAAACCTACTCTTTTAGAAAATAGCATGCACAACGTAAAACTTAATAAATATTGCTTATAGAAAAGTTTCTTACTTTCATATGCTTATAATTTTTAAAATTATGATTATATTTTAAACATTTTATTCTTTTCTGAAGCCTCATTCCTTTATAAGTAATGTGTAAAAGATTCGAATTATTTAATTTAAATTTAAAGAAATTATATCAGTTTAAAAATTGTTTATATTTTCAAACCTGTGTAGAGAAATTTAACACCCCTGAGACCCTTTAAATTAAGAGAATCTTCTAAAGTAAAAAGCTGTCTTAGCCTTAATATGAACCTTACACTGGTAGGATAGTTAGAATGTTCAAAATATATCAAGTTACATGAATTAAAGATTTAGATGGAAACTTAATGCTTTTATATTCAATAAATTTACATCATATGTGTCTGTTTCAGATAAATTTCGGAAGCCTGATTTCACCCGAAAAATACGTTCTTAAAAATGCCGCGACATCTCTTAAAGAAGAGGAAGGTGTGTCTAGTATCAAAGTTCCTCGCCTAACGTACCGACTAGTGAACATCGATGTTCCAGAAGTGAATTCTACTGTGGAATGGGTGTTTGAGACTTCAACAAATGACATTGCTGTTGGTTATTACTTTCAGCACGAAAATGGTAAAGACCTTGAAGAGCTTTTGCCTCCCGAAAGAGTTTCCAGTCATTTGGTTACCGAGTCAGGATCGTTTGTTTGTGATAGACCTGGAATATGTAAGAAATATTTGCATGTATTTTCTTCATTTTACGTTGGAATAGGTCTCGTTTTAATCAAACAGGAAAAATACGTGAATATTTAATGCTTTTATTAAAAATTCAGAAATCCAGGGCTGGATATATAGTATTTTTTTCTAATGGGGCTACTGATTGGTTCTTTCCATTGCAAACTTAGTTCATCCTCCGGGAGCTGGTATCGCTTTTTAGTGGGCGACAATATAGGTGGATACCAATTGCCGAAATGAAATTTTGACTCTCAAATCGAGGCACCTGAGCTCTGATGATGTGAAACTGAAAGAGGAATTTAATTTTGGTGAGAGCATCCCCTCAAACAATTACTCTAGGATCTTTAAAAATATCGAATTATCATACGATATATATAGTATACTATTCATAAATCATTGATTTTACATGTAATTTCAATTCAGGGGCACACAAATTATTTTATATACATCAACTATGCACTCAAATCCCGGGAAGAAGATGGTATAGAGGAGCTTATTCGAAATACATTAAAACATCACCGATGTTCTACTACGTTACGCCTGCCGGTGCGTATGTACAACCTTAGACATTCTTTCCACATATCAAAGCTGTTTTAAGGCATGATAATGACAAGTAATAGCAATTTAAGGGATTTCTAAGTCGTAATGAATGTCTGTCCTCGTAAAAAAGGCTATAGCATTTTGGAGGCAGAAATGAAATCTGGATTTTTACTTGATTTGTAAAAGAGCACGATCACAAGAACTCACAACCAGAAACTTTCATTTAAAATAACGATGCAGCCATAAAATGTCATTGGATGAACGCAAATATTGTTAGCTCTCAAGAATTAAATAATTCTTGAATTACAATTCAAATGTTGATGCTTGTTAAGGTTTCAGAAACAAATTCTGGTGTTATTTACCTATCTTGTTAAATACCAGAATTTGTTTCTGAAACCTTAACAATCATCAACATTTGAATTGTACAACATAAACTAAAAGGTAAAGGTTTTTTACGGGCGTGACACATTAAACATACACAAGGGCTATTGGTGAAAGACCTCATAATTTTAAACCAAACTTCCACACTGCGCTAACGTGAGGACTCGAGCTCACTGCTCACCTGCCACGTGTTCGAGACCATGACTACTCAGTTATCGTATAACCACAGTACACTGGTAGGTATAGTTTTTTAGAAGCTATGGCAAGTTAGAGTTCCCTTGTTTTCTGTATGACAAAGTTTTTTGTCTCGTTTGAAACAGTAATAAGGATACTCGTGACTATAGAAATAAACTGCATGCTCGGATGGATCATGTTTCCAGAAGTATTAGACAAAGAGCGCTAATTCGGGAAAAAGTAACACCCATGAATCCATGGACTCCAATTGTCAACCAGAAAATGAACTCATTGATGGAGAGCGGGGTGTTCTGTAACAGTGTGGGAGTTTGTTTAGTTGGAAATCACCGGGACCCCTGCTCTTTTGTGGCTGACAAACGGTACGTGGACATCCCTTCTGACTGTATATATCTTACCCGTTCATGTTGTGCATTGATGCAGATGATTTGGGCCTTCTTTGCCAGAACGAGTTTTATCCAGTGTTGAAACGCCATCTTAACGTGAGAATTCATCTGAGTGTTCAGTTTCGCCATTTCCTTGTATTATTTTAGATCCGAATGAGATAAAACTACTTTGAGATGTCATACAATGAGTTATATATATCATCTCAAGCTAGAAAATATGGCATAACAATGTATTTCAATTCAGGTACACTCTACAGAAAGTGCACTACCTGCAACATATTTCCATAAGCTGGAGGTGTCGATAACCTATGGCGCGCGTGCCACATCCAGCACAGGATACAATTTTGAGTGACACTCTGCCCTACTCTACATATTTTTAAATTTTTGAGTGGATGGATGTTGATAAATATGTAATGGACTTCAGAATTATGGACATTTACGGAATAACGAAAAAAATCTGAAAGATTACTCTAAAGAAGAATTTATAGCTATTTTGTCAAGTACTGAATGTCAGTACTGGAGAGATTTAATTGTTTGAAAAGAGAAAATTGCATGTACTCTGCTTTCTGCTTTAGTGGTTCTACGTATATAATTAAAATATGAAAAACTCATATAAAAAAAATTTCGAGTCCACAAAGAAATTGTTGAACAACTGAATGCTCAGTGCAAATCAATATGTTACAAATACTACCTCTGATTTTATATCAAAATAAAGCGGTGCAAGCATTAGATTTGCAAAATAAAATTTTATTTATATTTTTACTTAACTCTAAGCAAAAGAAATACTCATATTTTACGTTGTCCATTTCTTGTTTTAATAAATATGTTTAAAAACATAATATATGTAAATTTCAATTTTTTTTTATTTTTGTTGAAGAAATAGCTATATTTTATGCTGTTTATTTTTTACGTTAAGAACTATCTTTAAATGATGAAAAATTAATTGATAATAAAATTGTAAATCTATATTATGGACTTCTATTCTCTAACTCTGCATGCATTATAACAGGAATTGAATTATTTCAAAAACATCCTACTGAGTGGCACGCTGATTCATATTTATAGATTGGTTTGGCATTTCACAGTAAAAAGGTCACCGAACTCTGAGCTAGATAGAACCCTGCTCTGTCATATTTTACTATTTTTTATATGCATGGTGGACTTCAAATGTATTAGGCTGGTATATCAAGGATCTAAAAAGTATTAGGTATCGGGGTTTCTTGCACTTGAGTGTGTATTTTAAAATTTTTAGTTGAATTTTTAAATAGAATTCTTACCGGAAAAATATATGTGATTTGAAAAATACAAGTAAAAATCAGAGACTTATGTATTTATCCCAAAAGAGAGAAATAGTAGTGCTTGTATATAGTGCTATTAAAGATAGAGTAATGATATAAAATTTTGAGTGGGTGAGAGACCTTCCCCATACACACTTATCATTTATTATGTCATTGGTTTTCTTTCATTTGTTTTATTTGAGTAAATGTTAATGAAAATGCAATGAAATAAATTCGGATTTTGTAAATAATGTGTTAAGTTTACAGTGCTTTTATAAAAATTTTAATACGGAGTTATTTAATCGTGCTAAATACCAAGAAAATATTTTATAAAAAGAAGCCACAGTGATTTTTTAGATATATTTATACACATATAACTGGGTGTTGCTTAATTCGACCGACAAATTCAAAGGGGTAATAATAGGCAGCAGGGGGACGATAAATTACCATAGAACATGGAGGCGCAAACCACGTTTAGTAGGTGAAAATCGCGATAATAATAACCGTCGGGAGGACGATGAGCCAGACGAGGGGTGTGACCAAGCGAATGAGGGGGTTTGGAGCGCCGTGGTACAGTGGAAGAAAATTACACGTATGGGAATTTCTCACTTCTTCACTGCGCATCAGAGCGTGTGGTTCATGCATGTTGGTGCATCAGTACATTTTTCGATTGCGGTACGTAACCAACTCCACGCTGCATATGCCGTGAGACGGTTATGCAGTGGTGGACCTATTACGTAGCCTTCACGCTTTCCGGACCTCAATCCTTTGGATTTCTTCTTCTGAGACCACCTGAAATCGCTTATGTATGATACACAGATAGCTTCAGTGGAGGATCTGACAGCACGGTTCGACGTCGTTTCAGCTGACATCAGCAGGAATTGTTTGAAAGCGTCCGAAAATCCTCCGTCCGTCGGTGTTGGCTGTACTTTGACCTACGTGAACGCCTCTTCGAACAATTCCTGTGATAATCATTTGTCGTTGCACTTTTGACGTCGAGCTGTGGTGCATTATTCGTATTGTAAACATGTTTTACGTCAAATAAAGGTACTTCTTACCTCTTATTGACCCATTTCATTCCACTCGACATCAAACCCTTCATAACCGTATTTTGTCAATTACTCCAACTAAATGAAGTTAGCGATCACATGTTCTATCATGTCTTGTTGGCCCCGTGCTACCTGCTATTTGAATTTGTCCGTAGAATTCCTCAACACCCTGTATATAAGCTGACTCGAGTAAAAATTCTTAGTGTTTATATTATTAGTAGTAGAATTAACATATATATCTTGAATATTTCAGATGTCTTGAAATTCGATAACACTTACAGCTGGTTATCATCGAAGAAAATTTTTTATAAAATCAAAGTTCTTCCACCAAATGCAGATACAGCCTGTCATGATTGATTCCTTTGAATAAACTCATTTCAAGATGTTTTCCTTTTGTGTTAAACTTTTTTCTCTGTTGTATTTTTTTATTTATTATTATATCAAAATGTAAATACAAACTTCAAAAGAAACTGTATGTGTGTATTTTTAATGTATATATATATATACATATTAATGCATTAAAGCAACATATTCTAACTGTACTAATATATTGTTTTTCATTTATTATTGTGGAAGGATATTTTTAAATACTTTTTAATTTCGTGACTTAATTAATTAAAGGCACTTTTTAAACATTAGCTATGTGTAAAACAGGGGAACAAATTGGGCTCTGGATTAGGCCAACGGCTGGAGAGATTGTAAATTTTTATGAATGTAAGAATATTTAAAGGAACAATGGAAGCCAGGCATTTTTGAAATATTTAAGAATTTTAGCCTGAGATATTTTACAATATTAAATACATATGTTACCTTTAAAGTGTATAATTCAGTTATTTTTCATAGAATAACTAGGTATTTCAGGAAATAACTATACTAGTAAGTTAAAGTGTATAATAGATGAAATATTTCATATTTTACCTAATATTTTATGAAATAACTAGTTATATGAAATAACTAATGATAGACCGTTAAAGTGAAAAATAAACAATTTTAAAGTTATTTTATAATTATTTTTGATTGTCTCCCACTTAATAGTTTCTTTATTAATGATGACCTGCTTTGGACAGGGGAGGGCTTACACACTAAAATACCAATTCCCTATGATACTATTTCTTTGATGATATGTGGTTGATATTTGTGGGATCAATTGTACTACCTGTTTAATTAGGAAGTACAAGGACTCGACCCCCTCTGCATTTTGCCAATAACTCGACACTTAAGCCTCTCAGTCCGCTCGGACCTGGCTCATTCGATCCCTCTGCCACTATTGTATATTCGCACCAAATTTCTTGCTCATAGAGGGTCATTCCTTGTATTTTATTTAAACATTTTAAACTTTTTTTTAAAAACTTTATAGATTTTTTTAAACCTGTAATATCTTGAAATGTATTTGAGTCTCTGCTTTAAGATTTGAACCACACAGGTTCCCCTCGGCAAGACCCGTCCTTTTATCCACTTAGCCCTCTTTTGGTAGGCCTGGGGCCCTACGGAGTTGAGTAAAAATTTTGCCCCCCCCTTTGGAATTGAGATAGGATCTTGATATTTAGAAGCTCGATAGTATTACGTCATATCGCGAGATTTACGAGAATTCGACCTCCTGCCCCCACAGGGCTATTTCCTTTAAATCTCGAATCCTAGGCCACCTTGGTCATCCGTACCTACCTGATTCGATTGATATCCCTATGAGTTTTCTGCACGTATAAATTCACACATTTCAATAATCCTACTTCCTCTCCCCCCTTTTACATTTTTAAAGTGTTTAAAAAATTTTAAATTTTTTAAATTCGTTTTTTCTTCGAGGAATTTTGAGTCTCTGGTTTGAAAACAGGAACCATAGGCCGTATTTCATACTTTAACAATCAAGTAATCGTTACTATATAGCATACCTAATTAAAGCATAGAATTCAATAATATTATTTACTTTAACTGATTTGCCTAGTTATTTCATGAAATACCTAGTTATTCTATGAAATAACGGATTTCACACTTTAGAGGTAACATATATAATATTAACATGAAATGTAGAAAATACATTCGTTATTTCTATTATATTAAAAAGGCAATTATGTATATATTTCATTTTATATTATTTAAGAGATTTCTAGTTTCTTTGGGTTTAGTTATCAAGCACATTACACGTTTAGCAATGTATCTATCATTTAAATGCCAACCATCTAAAAATGAATGCAAGTGGCAACCCCAAAAACATGCTTTTTAAAAAAAATAAATTTATGCGTATCAATTTGCCCAAATTTTTTTTTTATATCCGTAATTGTAAAGAAGTATATCTATTTTTATCTCTGTAATTTACGTGATTTAGGGCATTGATATATTATTTATATTTCCGCAACGACTGTAGCACAAAATTCTTTTCTACAAAAAAATTACTATAAATAAGTTTTCAGTCCGTAATGTAATTTTTGTCCCCATCCGCCGACTGAGCACCTCAGTTTTGATGTAACAGTCCGCTTCAGTTGTTGTTGTAGCTTCCATCTAGGAACAGCGTGCGAATAGCACCATCTCGTAATAAAACCAATTTATAGTCCAAAAGTCGCAACGTTTTAGTTAAAACACGAACCAGCATTTGACAACGAACATTTGTAAAACAACACTACATTTTTGGAGCGTCTAACCGGAGAAAAAAAATGGATAAACTTAATAATTCGAAGCGTGCAATCAAAGGCACCATAACTAAGATAGAAACTTTCGTAGAAGAATCAGGGAATCATACTCCGACAAAACTTGATATTAAACTGAAACGTGTCCAAGAAATGAACAGAAAGATTGATGAATTAAAGGATCAGTACTATGATATCAAGGATATTAGTGAATCGGAACTACAAGTGATAGAAGCTGACATACAAAGTATGGAGGACAGACTAGAGGAGCTGGAGGTAATAATTAGAGATATTCTCAATTCTTTAATTGCTAAATCTTCTGTTAGTTCTGCTCATAATCATGAAAATGCAATATCTCAAACTAATTCTAAACTGAAATTAGAAATAAAACATCCGGAAATACCTTTACCGGTATTTAGAGGTAGATACGACGAATGGCCTAGCTTTAAATCACAATTTGATAACATTATAAGTAATAACAATGACTTGAGCGAGTCACAAAAACTTTATTATTTAAAAGCGTCATTACAAGGTGATGCCAAACTACTTGAAGCAGTTGATGATTCCTTTGAATCGCTCATCACAGCATTAAAAACTAGATTTGAAAATAAGCGTCTCCTTACTGAGACTCATATTAATGCTATATTAGAAATAGAGAAGTTAACAAGCGAATCAGCTCGAGATATTAGAACCATGACAGATATTCTAAGCAAGAATATCAGAGCTTTAAAACTCTTAGGTTTTAAACGCAATAATTTATCGGATCTTATATTGCTTAATATCATTCTGAAAAAAATAGATCGAGAAACTCGTAAACAATTCGAACAATCCATTGATTCAAATCAAATTCCTGAATTAGATACATTTATAATGTTTTTAGAAAAAAGAAGCCAAACTATAGATAGTATTAATCGTTCTGCTCCTATTACTCATAAACCAAAACAAGTACCCTTCCATAAAGGTAAAATATTTCTTAATTCGAATGATTCATCAAATTCTTGTGCAATCTGTAAACTGCCTCATTTGATTTATAAGTGCAGCGCTTATCAAAATATGAAAGTATCCGATAGATTTAATCAAATAAAACGCCTTAATTTGTGCATCAATTGTTTAAAGGAACATCATAAAATTAAGGATTGTAAATCGAAAATCTCTTGTTCCGTTTGTAAAAAACGTCATCATACATCGTTATATATATTTGAAGCGATTCCTTTACCCCTCTCCACGACATTAGCTAACGAACTAACACCCCTACCGGATATGCAAGGGTCAACAACCCCAGATCACTCTTATACGTTTTCGAACTGTGTGGGAGAAAAGAAAAATATTTTACTCCCGACTGCAATGGTTTACCTCAAGGGGGAGAGGATCAGCTTTTCCCCTGCAAAGCAATTTTAGACTCAGGATCTCATCTTCCCTTCATTGGACAACGGCTGGCTAATAAACTCCCTCTGAAAAAATAAAAAATAAACGCGTCTATTTCGGGGTTAGGTGAAATAACCCTTAGAGTTAAACAAAAGGTTAATACGGTGATTCAAAATAAAAATGGAGACTTTTCAACGCCGTTAGAACTATTAATCGTCCCGTATATTACCACAACATCTATCCATCGCATGGATGCAACTAAAGTAAACATTCCTTCGAACATTGATCTCGCGGATAAAGATTTTGGTATACCAGGAGAAATAGATATGCTTATTGGGTGCGAGCTCTTTTTTGAATTATTAAGACCCAATAAATTTCGATCGCCATGCGAAAAATGGCTGTTTCAAGAGACTGTTTTCGGGTACATTGTTGTAGGGAGTTTCGATAAATTTGAGGAAAAATCATATTGTGGCTTAGCTATTAATGCGGAAATAAATTCAGATAATCTTAATCAACAATTGCAAGCATTTTGGGAAATTGAAAAGGTAGATGAATCCTCAATAGAACATAGTTTAGAAGAAGAAATTTGTGAAACCAATATCAAAACACTCATTATCGCACTGAAGAAGGACGCTATGTTGTACAATTACCCCTTAAAAAGATCCATACTGTTTAGGTAGTTCAAGGTTCTTGGCTGAAGTTCGTTTGAATCAACTTTGGAAAAAACTCTCGAAACATTATGAATTACAAACCCTTTATAAATCGTTCTTACAGGAATATATTGATTTAAACCACATGCAATTAGTAGCTGACCCCCTAGAAACAAATATTTCTTATTTTCTACCACATCATGGAGTGTTTCGCCCCGATAGTAAAACTACCAAGCTTAGAGTAGTTTTTAATGCCTCTTCGAAAACAACATCAAGTCTTTCTTTGAATGACATTTTGTATAAAGGCGAGATTTTGCAGCAAGATTTATTTTCAATTCTTTTGAGATTTAGGCAGCACACACACATTTGTCTTTACAACGGATATTTCAAAAATGTTTAGACAGATTTTAATTAACCCCGATCATCGAAATTTGCAGATGATTTTATGGAAAGACAGTGTTGATGGTCCTGTACAAACTTACAAACTCAACACTGTAACTTACGGGACTACTTGTGCACCCTATCTTGCTACCCGAACCATTCAGCAATTAGCTAGGGACGAAGGAGAACATTATCCTTTGGCTGCATCAGTTACAATCAGAGACATTTACATGGATGATATTTTAACAGGTAGTTCAGACTTTCAAGAATTTCAAAAACTACAATTAGAATTAATTAGTTTATTTAAAAAAGCGGGTATGAGCCTACATAAGTGGTGTAGCAATACTCAGAAATATTGAATTCAATACCTAAAGGAAGAGCAATCTTGGGATTTCCATTGCCAATCATCAGACCAAAAAACAATTAAAACTCTAGGAATCATTTGGAGTCCACAATTTGATTATTTCTCTTTTAAGACCGTTGTGAACTGCCGTGAGTCGTATACAAAAAGAGAAGTTTTATCCATTATTGCACGTTTATTTGACCCCCTTGGATTCTTGGGGCCAATTCTAACTAAGGCCAAATTAATATTACAGAAACTTTGGGTTCTCAAATTAGAATGGGATGAACCTCTCTCCAATCCAATAGCTAAAGAATGGAACGACTTCGTGTCTACCCTGCCAGTTATTCAAAATATCCATGTCCCTCGACTCGTAATAGGAAAAGGCAGAATTATTATCCATGGATTTGCCGACGCCTCAACAGCAGCATATGGTGCTGTACTATATGCTCAATCGATCTCAGAAGAGGATGTATCTACAAGACTCTTGTGCAGCAAATCCCGTGTTGCACCGGTGAAACCAATCACTATCCCTCGTTTGGAATTGTGTGCTTGTGTGTTATTGTCACAGCTCCTGGAAAAGGTTTTACATTCCTTGACGCTACCTATACAGCAAATAATGCTATGGACTGACTCTAACATTGTGTTAGCCTGGATTCAGCGATCCCCTGAGCAGCTTAAGACGTTCATCGGCAATAGAATAAAAATTATACAGAGACTAACCCAGAACTGCCAATGGAATCATGTATCCTCTAATGAAAACCCGGCTGATCTAATATCACGTGGATTGAATGCTTCGGACATCTCTTCTAAACAACTTTGGTGGCATGGCCCAGACTTTTTAAGGGAAGAACTTGAAGCAAACCCAATTGACTTTGAAAGGATAACTTCTGACAGTGACTACTTAAAGGAACTTAAACCCGCAAATGTGCTTTTAACTTCTTGTAAATTCTCTCTTATAGATGATCTTTCAAAACGTTCTAATAACTATACTAAATTGTTGCATATTTTGAGTTATATTTTCAGGTTCCTCCACAACTCTAGAAATCCTAGTGTAAAAAAAGGTCTGGTCAATTAGATTATAGTGAAGTGAATGAAGCAGAATTATGCCTCATTAAAAATCTTCAAGCCTCTGCCTTTCAAGAAGAAATCGAGTTTCTAGCTAAGAGTAGTTGTAATTCAAAAAAGGTAAACTTTTCTCTTTAAATCCATTCCTCGATGGAAATCAAATTTTGAAGGTTGGAGGACGTTTGCAAAACTCGGATTTAACTTATAGTCAGAAACATCCAGCTATACTCCCAGCGGATCATCTTCTCACCAAATTAATTATGATAAATATACACAATAGAAATTTTCATTTAGGCCCTCAAACTTTGCTTTATTGTACAAGACAAAGATTTTGGCCACTTCGTGGCAGATCAATAGCGAGGAAAATTGTGCACGAATGCGTAGTTTGCTTCAAAAATAAACCTATTGTAGCAAACCAACTTATGGGATCTTTACCTCGAGAGAGAGTAAACCCTAGTTTTCCTTTCCTGCATACAGGAATTGATTATTGTGGACCCTTTTTCATAAGGTATAAACACCAGAGAAAGGGTACTTACCAAAAGATATATGTAGCCATTTTTGTTTGCTTAGCCTCAAAGGCCGTCCATCTCGAAATTGTCTCGGATTTGACCACAGACGCCTTCCTTGCTACATTGAAGCGTTTTGTGGCTAGACGCGGGAAATGTGCTACTATATCATCAGATAATGCCAAAAACTTTGTTGGAGCTAATCGAGAATTAAAAAGATTACATAATCTCTTAAAATTTCCCGAAGAAAAACTTTCTTCTTATCTTTCTTCTGAAGGGATTTCTTGGAATTTCATGCCACCTAGAGCACCAAATTTTGGTGGACTTTGGGAGGCAGGAGTTAAATCATTCAAATTTTATTTAAAAAGAGCTGTAGGAAACCTAAAGATGACTTTGGAAGAATTCTTAACCATAATAACACAGATTGAAGGAATTCTGAATTCTAGACCAATCACTCCTTTGTCAGAAGATATTGACGACTTGGAAGTGCTTACTCCAGGCCATTTCTTGATTGGAAGACCCATTACTTCCATTTCTGAACCTAATTTGTTAGACAAGACAGAAAACACACTTTCTCGGTGGCAAAAATTAACAAAAATAGTTCAACATATTTGGACAAAATGGTCTCGCGATTATTTAAACAATTTACAGCAACGAAACAAATGGCAATTTCACAAAGATAACGTGAAATTAAATACAATGGTCCTAATAAAGGATGATAACCTTCCTGTAAATAAATGGAGCTTAGGTCGCATTACCAAGCTAGTTCCTGGTACGGATGGGAAGGTTCGCGTAGTGGAAATAAAAACTAATAAGGGCAATATTAAACGCAGCATTGGGAAGGTGTGTGTTCTGCCCTTGGACAATTAATATGTAATTTGTGAAATTGTTTCTTCCTTGATTTATATAAAGCATTATTTGTTTATTATGTTTTATATCTTTTTTGATTTATGTGATTCTGTATATTGATTGAATGTAATTCAACGGGGGAGGATGTTCAGTCCGTAATTGTATCTATTTTTTGTCGCGAATGCCATCCGCCGACTGAGCACCTCCACCAATGTTTTGATGTAACCCTCCGCTTCAGTTGTTGTTGTAGCTTCCATCTTGGAACAGCGTGCGAATAGCACCATCTCGTAATAAAACCAATTTACAGTCCAAAAGTCGCAACGTTTTAGTTAAAACACGAACCAGCATTTGACAACGAACATTTGTAAAACAACACTACATATAAGTCTCTATATACCTCCTAAGTATTAAATTTTTACGTTACATAAAATACAAGAGTATATTATTTGCAACTATTCGTAATGAAAATTCTTTGTAGCATTGTACGAACATGAAACATTTTTTTACTCATAGGTTGTATGTTACTTTTAAAAATATTGAGAGTGTTTTAATATCGAAGGTTCTTACTTCGCGTACCACTGAAGACCTGGCGTTGAGGCTCAAAATCTTCACGTTGGCATGGTCTAAAAGTTTGCAAAATGATATACCAACTAAGGTATCGCTCTCGCTACTTGACCAATGGTCAAAATTGAAAGGTTCGTAAGAAATAGCCCTCATGTTGATTTCGAAACGTAATTTTAATGAACAATCAATTAATGATATATATATATATATATATATATATACCCTGCATTTTCGTGCAGTTGAGTCAAAAGGATATTTGTTAATTTTGCCATAATTTACAATTAATCAAATATTTCCAGTTAGTTAAGGACGTAAAAAGAAGCAGCTTTATATTTTGTGTGTAAATTAGGTATACTCAATAGTATACCTAATTTATACAGTGATACTCTATAGTATTATTTTAGGACAAAATCATTCGGAAAACGATGTTATGAATTATAAGAATCATCATTGTTAAAATGTTTATTATGAAATAAGTAAAAATAGCTGACAAAAAATATTATTTTTCTACCATCATCCAAGAATATAAAATGCTTCAAATCAAAGAAACAAGGGTATTAACCAGGAGACCGCGGAAACATTTCAGGAGAATCTTTAGCTTATACGAGAAAGAATAAGCTTGAAGCAATTTAAGTCGGATAGTCAAACTTCAAGGATTTTGTACTCGCAAGAATGTGACTCAAGCTCGACAGGACACAAAACACAAAGAAATAATCACAAAAACAAATATTTGACTCACAGTTTATTGAATTAATAGGCTAACTCTAAGTAAGACACACAGATTAATTCAAGTATCTGATTCAAAGGAAAATACAATAGGTGGTGCATATCCGGTGGACAGAACCCGTGACCTATATGGATCCGAAATACAATAATACAACCACTAGACAAAAGTGATCACCCTTGTCCGGGGGCTGTTACTGGCTCATATATATATAACGCTACAATACTCCTCCACCAGTGAGACGGTGGACAGGTGAATGAATAAGATATTTGCTATGGCGAGCGTGTGAGCTGTTGCTGTTAATTGAAGGTGTAGCGTCAAGTGAGTGTAACGACTTTGGTTGCTTCGTCAACCAAAGTCGTTACACTCATTCGAGCCCAGTGCCACAAAAGACCCGCCGTGTAGGGCAGCGATGCACGTTAAATCTTTCGAGAGCTTAAATGTCCTCTCGTTGGTGTGGTGTGGTAGTTAGGAGAGGGGGTACCAGCTCAGGTGTCGCCCTCGTCATTTGACCATGCTTCAAAATTACGAGGTCCATCACTAAAAGCCCTCGTGTAGCTGAACAGTGCGACGTTAATATTCACTCACTTGGCGATGGACCTCGTAATTTTAAACCATGGTCAAGTGACGAGGATGAAGCTTGAGCATCGCTCCCTTACACGGCGGATCTTCAGTGGTGATGGGGTCGAACTCATGACACGCCAGCTACGAGTCCGTTACTTTGACCTCACCGTGGCCTCACAATGTGGTTGAAAACTGCATGGTGTTGATAGATCAGATCAGTGTCTATCTTACTATCCTGTTGCCCGAAATCAACAGCGAAAATACTACAAGAAGATTTTTCGACATTTGTTAAATCAAATTGTGTGGAATTCCTTCGTTATCTTTTAAAAAAATGGCGGGATTTTAAATCATATTGGTTTTCGAATGAAACTGATAGAACGATTGATAGAAGAAGGAAGTAGTGATTCTAGTTCTCGAAACTTTGTTTCCCCTAAAATTTCTGAAAATGTAGTCCGCTTAATTGGAAGGCACTTCCCTTCATATGTAGAAAGTGACTGTTAAAAAAAAAAAAAAAAAAAAAAAAAAAAAAAACATCGCGAAAATATGTGGTATGCAACCTTAAGATAAATGATAATGGAAAACGCATTCGAAAAGAAACTCGTTTTCAATGTAAAGACTGTATTGTTGGACTGTGTGTGTGCAGTGCCGTGTTTCGAAAAATGTCACACTGTGACATTTCTGTAAACGACATGTATGTGTCTTTCTCATACTTCTTTGATAGTTTTTGCTATTTATACCTGTTAAAATTATTTTTTATAAAAGGTTTTTTGTAATTAATTGTAAATTCAATAAAACCTTCTCTTATAATTATATGTATTTGAGGATAAAATCTGATTTACTTTATTCAGGAAATTTTTGGTAAATTTTATTTTATTAGCCAACTTATTTGTTTTAAAACATGCATATTTGTGCGTTATATAATGAAATTTCTAACTATCTAAAATTATGTCTGGCTCTTTTCTCCATTAAAATCTTTTAGGATTTTACAAATTATCTTGCCATTATTCATTATGTTCTGAATAAGGAAAATATTTCTAAATATAAATAATTTCTGACCTAATAAACATATAATTGTTTTTAGCTACAGTTTGGAAAATGCATTGAAATTAGTAGCGGAACAGGATTTTTACATATTATGAATGTGTTTTTGACTGCCACTATGTTATATATTTATCTTTCATTCTTTTTACAGAATGAATAGAAGTCGTAAACAGTTTTGTCACAGTAAAATTAATTTTTGTTTTATATTCAGATTATACTATTATATTGATTCTGAAAATAGGTTAGTTTGACAAGCCATTATTTCACAATTTTGAAGCATTGAACATTTTGAAGTTTTTAAAACTTTTATAAAATGCTAAATTATTAAAAATATTTAATTATTGTAAGTAATGTATATTTCTTAGATTATTGGAAACAAAAAGTATAAAATTTAAAATATATCTCTTTGTTTAATTTTAATAATTATTTTTATGGCTAAACCTGAAAAAAACACAATTTTTTAAAAATATTAACATTAAGATATTTTAAAAAAAATAACTAGAGCTCTCAGACCTAAATCCATATGAACTTTTATAGAACATATGTTAGGGAATATTTACAAAATATTTCACGACTCTATCTTGAACAGGAAAAACGCCTAAGGGATTAGAATACATTATCATCTTCAAAATTAAAAATCTGAGAAAAACACATTTAAAATTTGTAAAGGCATAAAAAAAATTCCAATGCCTGTAAAGCTTTAATTTTTTAATGTTACTATCCAACTTATGTTCTACATGAAAATTCTACTTGAAATATATAAATATGACTGAAAATATCTTTTCTCTAATTCAAAATTTTCTTCGACATAATATTGATAACAATTGTTAATTTGATCAATTATTCCGTTTTATTAGAACCTTATATATTCTCAAGAGTTTTAGATGCAAAATATTTATACAGAAAATAGTAGTGATACAAACGTAATCCAGAAATAACCAAGATTGTAAATAATATTTTTTTTCTCAGTTCCCCATCGTGGCAGGTAAGCAAGTTTAAGTTTTTATTGCATGACCTTAAAATACTGTAATGTAGTACTACAATATATTTATTATAATGTAGCTTGTGGTACGTCAGGGAAATATTTAGTTCATTCTGCAACATTTGCATTCTGTAGTCTAATTGTAATACACCTGAGAGCTCGATTTTAGATTTAGCATTTTCAGTCATATTGCATTCCTTTCAAGTATTATTTATCACAGTAGCCTGCGTACATTTTGGTCATGGCATTTTTCAAAAGGAAAAAAAAAATAATGAAAACAAAGTAAAGAGATTTTAAATTATATAAACTATGTGTCAAAAAATAAATTGGTCTTTAAATCAATCTTAATTAAGTAAATGTGAGAAAACTCAAAAACTTAAAAACATAAGCAAACAGAAAGGATTTTAGAAATTAAAATTGCAGTCAATAGACATTTCACACGAAATAATGGATTGTGTTAAAAATATTTTTAATTAATTCAATCTAGGAATTCAAAAATGCTTTAAAATGATACCGAATTTAAAATCAAAACTCAGAAAATTAAAATTTCTTAAAACCTAATTGGTTTTTAGATCAGAAATTGAGCAAGTTTTCCAAATATATGAAATATATATATATATATATATATATATATATATATATATATATATAATATATATCAAATATATATATATAATAAAAATATATATGGGAATATATAATCAATCGCGAAAAAAGCCAGTGCTTTGGGGGGTCTGGACCCAAGAATCCCTTTCCTTGTGAGCGCCACTGATTGAATGTATTATGTGTGCAAATGCTGACGTAGAGAAGGGATTTTCTCTCAGTGCAAGTTGTTATGTTGATTTATAGCGAAAAAAATCATTCAACAGAAAAATATAAAGATAAAGATATAAATTTGCATAAATTAAAAGTATTGAAATGACTTTTTATGTGTAATTGTTAATTAAAAATATAAAAAATTGCAGAAATCCAAGTTTTATTTTACAAATTTATTCAGCATATACACTGCTGGACAATTGCTAAGGACGGATAACACTATCATCCATAGCAACCACAAAATGAAAGGAAGCAAAATGTGGAAAATTAGAATAAGTGCGGGATATTAGTAAGAAGAAGTATGAGTATGCAAATTTTTTTTTCCCACGTCTGTTCATCACGTGATAGCGTTCATAAGAGCTTTAAAGGTTTTGACGCGTGTGGACAGTTGTTGTTTCAAGTCAAAGTTTTACAGGAAAGATTTAATAGACGAACTTAAAATTTTTGGCATGTCTTTCCGACATCACATAGATGATTTTATGCGTGGCCGAATTATTGGAAAGATTGAAGAAGGGCGAAAAATAACAGATGTTACCAGGAGTTCGACATCGCTCACAGCGTTGTTTCACGGCTGTGAAGTCATTTAAAACTACTGGAATGTGTAGTAGACGGCACGGGGAGGTCGTGTTAGAAGTACGACGCCTGCAGAAGACAGATATATCGTTATATCAGCAAAAAGGAACAGGCGCACCACAGCTCAGCAGGTGGCAAATCAGTTTCTTGCTGCCTCAGGAAAGCAGATCTCCCGAAAAACTGTTGCCAGACGTTTGAGGGAGGAGGACTATACGCACGCAGACCTGTTGTGTGTGTCCCATTGACCAGACAGCACCTTACTGCCCGTTTGCAATGGTGTCGTGAGCATCACAATTGGACTGAACAGGACTGGGCATGCGTACTATTCTCAGATGAGTAGGTTCAGTCTGTCATTGGATTGTAGACGCCAACTGATCTGGCGCGAGAGTGGTACTGCTTATCGTCCAGAAAATATCCAGGAAAAGGACCGATATCCGACATTCAGTATCATGGTGGGGGCCGACATCATGATCAATGGCCGCACGCACCTACATGTGGTTGCGAATGGGACTATGACGGGCCAACGATACATTGATGAAGTTCTACTTCCTCATGTTCGTCTTTTTCCGTGGTGCTGTCGGTGATAAATTTGTTTTTATGGACGACAACGCAACATGTCATCGAACACTCGCTGTTCAGGATTGTCTAGACAGCGAGGGTATTCAACGTCTCGTATGGCCAGCGCGTTCTCCAGATCTAAACCCCATTGAAAATGTGTGGGATGCTTTGGGGAGGCAAGTTGCTGGTCGAAACTATCCTCCGACAAACAAGAACTCCCTCATCCGTGCACTCACAGAGGAATGGGATAAATTACCTCAACAGCTAATGGATAATGTTGTGCAAAGTATGGTATGACGTGTGGAATGTTGCATCACACTCCACGGTGGACATATCCCGTACTGATACCTTTCTTTAAGGTGCCTGCTGACTTTTAGATGCATTGTTCCATTTCTCCGTACGCAAATCAAATGAACATTTTTTTTTTTTCAGATGTTTCACAGCGTTTGTACTTTCCAGAACAATAAATATTCTTTATTCTAATGTCTGAACAGTGTGGCAACTATATTTTATCCTACTAGGCCTCATGTCTCGCTTAATGTTATGCTACATAGCAATTTGTGATCCGTCCTTAGCAATTGTCCAGCAGTGTATAATGCTACTACATTTATTATAATTTTGTTAAATAAAAAAATAATCACTTTTATTTTTTACCTCATAATTAAAAAATAAAAAAAATAACAGGAAAATATTCTTGAGTTTTCTTCGTCTGATATTCAACAATGATTACAGAGAGCTTCTGTATGGTTAAAATTGTAACACCGAAATAAAAATATTCCTTTTAAAAATTTTTTAAAGCTCTTAAAAATAACAGGAGAAAAAAATAAATTTTCTTTTGCTTATACATATATTAAAAATATTTTTCAACTTTGAATGAGTCATTTCTTTAAAACTTTATTTTTTACCTTTTATTTGCTTGTTTGCAATAAATTGGGAGAGTTTCTGTTGGCCGTGAAGTGGAGAAAATGTCCTTTTCACAATCCTCGCCCTAGGCCACAGCTGTGAATGAGAAACCTCCCCTTTCGAACAATACAGAAATCGAAAAGCAATAAAATCATCCTCTGCAAAACCATTTGAGGACCTCCCTCAGTTTTAAGGGGGGAAGGCATAAAACTGTGGTGCGCTTTCGAAGCAGTTCGCGAAATTCAACAGAAACATTTTCGCTACCACTAGCTTTTTGAAAAAAGTAGACCGCTTTCGAAGTGAAATTCAATTAGCGGGTCATCCACTCAGAGGGTTAATAATTTTGTTATCTATCTATCTATATATATAAGACGCATTTGTTGTCTGTTTGTCTGTTCCCTCATAACTCAAGATCCAGACAACCAAATAACGAGAAATTTGGTACACGTATACAAAATTACATGGGAAAGGTTCTTAAACAGGTTTCGCGTTCATAACTCTTTCTAAATTTTTAAAATTTAATTTTTAAGTGATTTTCCAGTGTTGTGACGTCATATGATGTCACGTTTCTCACTAAGTGGAAAATTTATACTTTACACGCAGTTTTTGAAGATTATTACATATTTTTACTATAGCTATATTTATCAGTTGGAATATTTATTCAATTTTTCTATTCTATGATATTTAAATAGGATTACTTTTCGAATAAATCATTTTTTTATGGATTATTCTTTCAACAACTAAAATTTTCTTTTGTTGTTTTGGCAACATTTAGGTATTATCGCGGAATGTTTATGTGTAGCGTTAAATAAAGAGGACTTTTTGAGTTCCTCACACCTAGGGCATTCCTCTTCGGCACGGTCAAAGGAAAAGAAGTTACTTGTCATTGGTAGATGTGCAATGACGTTATTATTTTGGGTTGCCTGGTTTGGCGTTATAGTATTTTTCTATGCCCTAGTGGTTCATTGAAACATAAAAGTTTTGTCCCCATTTGGGAGATTGTTTTTCAGGCAGTTTTTTCTTCCGTATCTTGAGTATAATAGTTAAATTCCCTTGCGTATGAAATTTTCACTGTAAAAATAACAGTCGGTGCTTTTTTTTTCATTCACGTAAATCAAAATATTTTTTTAATGGATTCAATTTTGTATAAGAAATACATATTTGAGCTTAGTAAATGAGGAACTCAATTACAAATAAAAAAATTGTTATATAAGTTTTTAATAATACATTTACTGTGATTAATAATACTTTGAAAATGAATTACATGTTTCGAGTTTTATCTTTATGTAAGAAAAAAGAAGTCACTTATAAATAAAGAAAATTTATGTTTTTTTTATAACATATATTTATTAGTAATATTAATGTACATTCTAAAGCTAAATGAATTCGTTCTTATATCAGAATGAATTTGTACAGGCAAGTGATATTTTAAATTATTAGCTTAATTTCATTTTTGTAATTAGTGATTTGTTTTTTGTGTATGGGTGAAAGATTCATTTATTCACATTTATAAAAAAATTCGTCTAATACTCTGCTTCCTTTTAAATTTTTTGAATTAAATTTACTGCAAAAGTTTTAGCTATTATAAACTTAACTATATAAATAAACTCATACTTAAATTTTTATTTTCTATCTTTAGTAAAATACTATAAATAAAGTGATTCGTGGCTATTGTATAAGAAACACCTCACTGTTCTAACTTCCACATCACATCCATATTATTCGTTCAAGTTATCATCGACACATTTATTCACATAATTCTCAATTTTTGCAATTATTTTAGAGGTTTTCCCTTCTAACATGCTCACACATATAAATCTTAATTCAGGGTTTAAATCAAAAGTCCTGAACTAGAGTACCACTTGAATCCCTTCATCAGTGGTTTGTTATAGAGAATAGTTTGTTTTTATAACAGGCAAGTTTAATGAAGATATAGTCATTAATGGAATTTGGATTCATCTTAAGAAGTATTTACTGATCGATGTTGTGTCACTCGAAGCACATCAATTTTTTCCCCTTTCCTAAAGTATGTTTCCTCCTGTAAAGCTACTGCTCGAAAATTAATAAAACGAAAATATGACATAAAATTATACGTTTTCGAGCAAAAATAAAAAATTAACCATTCTTAAATTATAATTTCCAAAAAAATATCCAGAAACTTATTTAGATTTTCATATTTGTACTTATTTTATTTCAAAATTTTCACACTCTGAAAACCAATTATTCGAAAATTTCTTATAGCTACAATTACCAAACTTCCAGATAAATCAAAAGTATAATACGTAGAAACAACAAAACATTTAACGAAAATTTCTTTTTCCAACATTTTCATTCTTAGAATATATCGAAATACTTTTCAGTTAAAAGTAGTCCTAGTTTATTTTTAAAATATCAGAAATGGGCTTAATTTTTGAGTTCAAATATATATCGTTCTTTATATTCACGTTCGTGTGTTTCTGGTATCATTTTAAAATGTATTTGTACTTTTAAATTTCCATTTATTTCGTTATTTATGAATTAAATTTGCTACAAGTTGAAAGAACTGATAGAAAGTACTATAGTCGGTAAATTTTCGAAACGGTGCCGCACACTAACCTCAAGTGGGGCCCCCGTACCCTGACGACCGCTAAGTCGAACTTGCGATTTATTTAAAATAAATATAAAAGTTACTATTATTATTTTGTCAGTTAATCAATCATTTAAAAACGGCAAACCTGTGGAGGCCTTTTACGTCTTGAAATAAAATTGATCTTTATGAACCGTAAAGTTATAGAAACAATTAATTTAA
Source organism: Trichonephila clavipes (assembly GCA_019973935.1). Taxonomy (NCBI): domain Eukaryota; kingdom Metazoa; phylum Arthropoda; class Arachnida; order Araneae; family Nephilidae; genus Trichonephila; species Trichonephila clavipes. The sequence goes on along the minus strand of BMAU01017280.1, from coordinate 79,372 downwards.
TTTTGACTGGGAAAAGCCGGCGTATAACGCACAATTTGAACACAGAAAATAAGATCAGAAATTCATGAGTGCGCATTATACTCTGGGGAAAAAATGTTACCTTTAAAAATAAGAAAAAAGCTCATGGAAAAAAAAACCTTAGACTTTTAGATATATCGAAATACTTTTCAGTTAAAGAAATCAAAAAAATTCCCTTATCAAATGTAGATCTGGGAAAGTACACTATTTTTTTCTAAATCTTGGAATAATACCTTGAATAAGTGATTTCCAGTAAAAATATAGAGCCAGGACTTCGAACCGTAATTTTTTGTTCAGTTCATTATTATAAAACATATATCGTTTCTCTTCCGGTGTCGTTCTGCCCAAAAATAATGGTTTTCGGTTCAAAATCTGAATGAATAATTTTACTTTTACGTATATTCTTATTTGTACTACAAATATAATTCTATCGTAAACAAAATTAAATTCTATCAAAATTTGGAAGACTTTTTTATTTTTTCTTAAAAAGTCATCATCAAAAACAGAATGAATTCATTCAACTGAATTAAATTTGATTTCTACAAATAGTTGCATCAAATATTGAACTGAATCAGAAAGTACTATAGTGAACACATTGGCGTACCTACCAATGGGCTAAGCGGTGCGTTCAAATGTGCATCAATTATAGTGCCACAAACCTCACGAGTGGGGCCTCGTTGCCTGACCTCAAGGTAGCGAAATTTTTTCTCTCTTTAATCGGAAGGAACCAAATGCAAGTCGAACTTGCGATAATTTCTCCCTGCAAATTAGCCATTTAATATATAAATATAAAATTTACAACATGAAAATTTGTAATCAGGCCAACTCAGTTAAAATTGCACAGTAGTGAATAAGTTCAAAGCTAATCAATCATTTAAAAAACGGCAGATACCCCTGGAGGCCTTTTACACGTTTTGAGTGTAAATTATTGAGGGAGGGGATTGATCTTACATTGATTTTCAAATGTAATGGTTTTTATTGCTATGTTAATAAAGAATATTCGATTATTGTGATTTTTTCGATTTATTTTTGGACTGGGGCTAATTTTTTTTCTGAGCTGCACATTTGGAAACTATTGTATTACCATACGTCCTAAAAGGGAAGATTGTGCTTAGAATTAGAATGACGCGTGCATTATATTTCTTAACATATTTTAGAAGTTTATTTATTTTTATCACACAGAGATCAGAGCATTTATCTTAGAATTTCAGCAATGTTATACTAACTGATACATCAAAAGAAGTATAGTTTATTGTAACTTAAAAATAAGAAGCTAACAAGTTTAACTTCTATTCATAAAACTAATAAAATAACCTTTTTATATGAAAGATGAAAAAGTAAGAAATAAATGTATTGTAATTAGTCATAAAAGAGCAATTAAATACGAATAAGAATAGTTTTTTCCTTATATAAATAAGTTTACCAAGATACATGAATGATTTGCTCCTTGCTGACTTAAAGATATGTGTAGTCATAATTTTGTCTCATGTCAACTAATTGTTTGCGTTTTACTAATCAAGAATTTTTCTAAAAATTCAAAGGATTTGATATTTTATGCAAACAAAAGAAGTATATTACAGTTGGAAAAAATATAAATTTTACATTTATTCATTTGTGTATTTAAAGGATTTATTTTAAGAACATGCAAGTAATTCGATAGTTTATTAATGTCTCATTCAGAGGAAACATGAGGGATATCGCAATGAGACGGACCTCATTATTTGAATAACAATCAAGTAACGAGGATAATATCCGACGTGGAACCCAGTCGATTATGTTATGACGGCAATGAAAGTACTTTAAGCCTTTAAAAAGTTAACGTGTATTAGAGCCCTGCTAGATGATGGAATCCTCAATTGTGATCACTCGGCTACCACAGCTGTAAAAACATGCGGAATCTACAATGTGATACTGTTTAGCAAGTGACATTTATTTATGATTTTGGGATATAGTATTAAGTTAACGCCACATTCCTGCCATTTATCACATTTAACTGTCATTGTTAATCGATTGTCATAATTTTCAGCATACATAGGAACAATTAGATCAAAGATCAACATTATCATATAATTTTAATCCTTGAAAAATGCTTGGTGTAAAAATCTAAACTTAATCTTAAGATTCAATAATTATTATGAAATCTAATGCATCAAAGCAGAATGAATTATCGAGGCAATAAAAAAATGACATTTATCAATGTTTTATTCTTTTAAGAAAGAAAGTATACAAAAATTCTTAACAGAGTGTTACACATAAATAACTAATTAATTCTCAGAGAAGCAATTATAAATTGATTAAGCACAATATAGATTAGTTGAATATTTACATGCCTATTGGTACACAGATGTTCAATAGTTATAAGATTTTTTAAACTCACATATAGTTAATGTAATTTTGTTATTTGCTAAAGAATTATGCATGAGTCTTAAAGCAAATATTTTCCATTATAAAAAGATAGAGAGCTTCAGAGTACTATATGATTATAAAATAGCCCATTATCGATTTGAGATTTTACATTATGACATAGAGAGACAGGCAGAAATTTTGCTTTTTCTTTCCATTTTTTAAATTCATTTTATGTATCTAAATGTTCAAATAATTATATTATTATTTGTTTTTCAAAATTAATTAATTTAAGAGTTAAAACGATAATTTGAGTTTGTATATACGAAATTACTGCGTTTAACAGAATAAAAATAAATCTATAACATTTTCAACATTTTAAAACATTTACTGAAAATCAAAATATAAATAAATTTTACCCTGATAAATTAATTTAAATTTGCTTTAGGTTATTATACCTTTGACTGAAATGAAATAAGTGTTTCCTTTTTTTGTGCAATAGTTGTGATTAGTGTTTTATATAATACCTCACTTTGAGACTATTTCATTCAATGCCTTTAATAATACTGAAAAATAAATCTTGGTGGAATGTTTTAAATTCGTAATAATGTTCTTTAAAAGGAAAAGAAATTTTCTCAACTGAAATCAAAGATCTTTTGATTTCAAAACAATTTCTCTAAAAAGGAATATGAGGGACTTTCAAACTTAGAAACTTTCCTATTGGATAATTTTTTTTTAAAAAAAATTATCCAATTAAAAACAATCTGAAAAAATAAATATAATCAGAACACACAATATAGTCTAACAGATATTCAACATCTAAATTAAAATTAATATCTTCGTTCTCTTTTTTCCCGCCTATTTATTGAAGCTATAATCACGCATTTTATGTACAAATAGTATAAAGAAAGGAGTGTTCGGGGGCGCTTCTGAGGCTTTGATCGTTTGAAATCTTGAATACAGAATAAGATGGTTCTTGTAAATGAATATGGAAAGCAAGTCGTAAAATCTTTTATATCAACAAAAATGCTTCTCCCCGTTGATTCTTCAGTTTTTGGTCATTGACTTAAATATCATATCCTATTTGGTGTAAGAAAACCTAGAAATGCACATCTGCCTTCTTGTAAATCTTCTAAGCTGATTTCAAATAGCCGGAAAACTATTTTTCCTCTTAAAAAAAGACGTTTAAATCTTTGATAAAGTTCATTTAGGTTTGTCACATAGTTATCATTGTGATAATGCCGATATAATATATTCAATGTTTTATACTATTTCATTCAATGCATTTTAATAATACTAAACGAAGAAATCTTGGTGGAAATCGTTTAATCTAAAATGTCTCCTTCGTTTTGAAAAAAGTAAAGAAAAATTTTGAACTGAAATCTGTAATTATCACACGCGATTTCAAACACAAGTTTCTCTAAGAAAAGGAAAATGGGGACTTTCAAACTTTTGAATTCTGATCGTATTGGATAATTTTAAAAAACCTAACGCATCAATTCAAAATATCTGAAAAAAATAAATATAATCAGAACGTAGTCGAACAGATAGTTACATTTAAATTAAAATAAAATGTTCGTTTTATTTTTTTTTTATTTTCGTAAGAATATATTTTTTGTACAATAGTACAAAGAAATAGTGTTCGGGGGCCTCTAAGGCTGTTGAACATTTGAAACTCTGAATACAGAATAAGATGGTTCTTGTAAATGAATATGGAAAGCAAGTCGAGATAAAATCTTTTATATCAACAAAAAATGCTTTGTTCATTCTTCAGTTTTTGGTCATTTGATTATCATATGCCTATTTGGTGTAAGAAAACTCTTACTTGCCGTATTAAATCTTCGGAAAGGGCATTTCCTTTTTTTACAAATTGTCGGACATAAAATAGTCGAGATTGATAGAAAATATTGTCTAAATAAAACTATGCCGACAAAGCCCTTTCTATTTTTAGGAACACTTTAGGGGACTGTTCAAATCTAATATATGATATTTGAAGCTTGTAAGTCTTTCTTCGTTTTTTTGAAAAACAACTAAAGAAAATTGTTGTCACAGTTATCTGCGACTCGATTGACACATAGGCAGTGCGTTGAGCATAGGCTAAATGTTTTTGTAATTGTTTTGAATGTTGATCGAACGATGGTTTCAAGTAGTAGAATGTTTTTGGCTCTGGCTTTGCACAAAATCAGCTCATCATCGCACAAAATCAGAGCAATAATCTTATCTTTTGTTTATGCAAAACTTTTGTTTTAAATAAAAGCAAGGGGCTCAAAGGCTAAGAATATAATTTTTTACAAAAGTTGAAAAATTAAATAATGCCAGTATGTTGTCATTACTCACAAAAAAATAATTTTGTACAAGAGAGGTTGTTATAAATCCTTTTATTTTAACAAGTTTTTTTACATGCAGCTTCGGAAAATTAAAAATGTTTGTAGTCATAATATTTTGTCTTTTTACCAGCTTATTGTTTGTACTTTACTATCAAGTATTCTAAAATTCAAAAGCATTTCCTCATTTTTACAAATGAAAACAATTTATTACTGTTAAAAAAAATATAATCTTAAAATTCTTATGTGTATTTAAAAATTTATTTTTAGGAACACGTAGGTAAATTGATAAATTATTAATATTTCATTTACGAGTTTCATTAGGAACAAAGTAATGGACGAACCTTTGTAATTTAAATGACGATCAAGTAACGAGAACGATAGCCGAGCTAGAGCCCCCACTTCTAATTTCCACACCACGACAACGTAAGGATTTTGACTTAATGCGTATCAGCTCTGTTACATGATGGAAACCCTAATCGTGATTATTTTTCAATAAAAAAACATGAAGGTTCTACAATGTGCCACTATTTAACATGTGCCAACATTTATAGCCTTAGAAAATTCACATTTTTCAGCATAATGCGAAACACCTACCTGCTATTCAACTCATTTATTTGCCACAGTAAATGTTTTATCAAAAAGTTTTCATGTATATATAGACTTTGGAATAATTTGACTGGTCAAAGGAAAATATAATATTTTAACCCTCCAACTGGACAGAACGGATTTTCCGCCCTACTAGAGAGGCTTCGAAAATGGACTGCACGGATTTTTCTGCCTTCAAGTAACGTTTTCAAAAGCGGATTAGCCGCACTTTTCTGAAATCCTTTCCCCCTTTTAAGGTTTAACATCTTGAAAGATAATGAGGGACGGAGAAAGCAACACAGCAGGAGTTTTATGGCTCACAGGGAACCCCGTGTTTTGACCTTGGGCAATGTAAAAATCGGGGAGAAATTTCTTTACAACCCAAGAATGTTTCTTTGCTAGCTTGTATTTTAAAAGTTTCCAAAAGTCCCAACGCATAAGTAAAATATGTTACAATTCCCTTTTGGTTTCATATTAATTTCAAACTGTAACAAGTTGGGGCGTGTCAGGGCAATCTGCTATTTTATATAATTAGACAATTTATCATTTTTTAAGTATATTCTTTCGCTTCATTTTTCTTATTCAAAGCTTTCAGTTTTTGAAACATGATTATTTTATTAAAAGATACCGAAAAAATTAATAAAACATCAAACTCCTTAAAATTTGGAACCTTTTCAATTTTCCAACCACAAAAATGAATAAATTTAAACTTCATCAAATCATTTGAAACATTTTCTTACACTTTGATAAAAATAATAACGAAAAAAAAAACTAATTAAGATTTATTAGTTTTTTTTTTTTTAGATTTCAAAGCCTAAGTATTCAGGGAAGTTTAAGTACAGTGCCTGGTTATATATTGTTAAAATACACCGAATTATATTTGAATTTTAAGTGCTTGAACTTCAGTTTACATCAAAGACAACATGAATGAAGATTTTCCACATTTTTTATAACTTGAATGTTTGAATAAATGGTAATCAAAAATATACGGAAACATTTACAGTAGACATTTATGCATATAAATAAACATAAAAATCAATTTTAAATTCGAGCTATTTAAAAACATTCGAATTATATATTGTTCAAAAATATCTATTTATACAAAATACCTCAACATTTATCTTTTTTAAAGGCTAACTGAATAAGTAATTAAAATCTGTATATGTTTTGAAATCTCGACCTTATAAAGCTAGAAATTTTATGTTAGAAATTCCATTTGAAATTTCGAAAAAAAAATGCATCGCGCTGTTAAAAATTATTTACCATAAGTTTTAGCAATTGTTTGAGTATAATAAAAATTTCAAATTTTATTATATAGCTTCTTTGGTATCTTTTAATATATTTCGGCCGCGGTAGCCGAGTGGTATAGGTATCGGAACGTGGCTTGCTTTGTCACGAGTTCGAGCCCAGTACCACTAAAGACCCGCCGTGTAGGGCAGTGATGCACGTTAAATCTGTCGAGAGCTGAAACGTCCTCCCGTTGGTGTGGTGGGGTAGTTAGAAGAGGGGGTGCCAGCTCAGGTGTCGTCCACGTCACTTGACCATGGTTCAAAATTACGTGGTCCGTCGCCAAAAGCCCTCGTGTAGCTGAACAGTGCGACGTTAATATTCAATCATTCATTTAATATATTTTGAAGATTTCATACAATTCGGTTGAAAACCGCATGCTAAGAGCAAAAATATACTAAAAAATTGATGAATATACAATTACAATAAATTCTTACATAGAGAAGCAAAACTGAGAAGCTAAAGCGTAGGAATAAAAAATTTTGAGTATATCTGAAGTAGTTTTCGAAATATTTATTTTAAAGTTTAGAAAAATTTGTGTGCGTTATGTTATACTTGATATTAATTAAATGGTTAAAATAATGTGTTAATATTAGTCATGTAATCGTTTGATGACACATTCATACACTAATAAAAATTATCATGGTCATTGATGCGAATGTCAAGAATTTTATGTAATTTTAAATTCAGACATTAAGATATTGATGTAGAAAATATAAAACGACCATCTAAAATACATGAAAATGCAGTCTGCTATAAAATGATCTTGACAAACAAAATCCGGCATTTTCACTTACTATGGCAGAGCCAGCTTAGTCAGGGGCGATCTGGAAAAACAGAGAGAAACCGCGGTTTTGATGGATGCCGCTCTAGCTTTTAAAGCTCCCAGGAAAAATTATATATATATATAAATTACAAATGCAAAAATAAATCTTGTAATTTTCCATACATTTTTATAACAACGAATTGTGGAATTGGCTTCCAATACATTGTTGTGTTTGACAATATCTAAGGTAACCAACCCTACTTTAGATAGATTTGTACTACTTTTCGTAACCGTATTCCTTTTAAAATTAATTCGTGCAGCCGAAATACACCTTTTGTACTCTTAAAAATTTATGTTAACTGTAACGGTTAATTTTAATTTATGCAACTTGTGAAATGTTCATAATTAACCATTTCCGTCTAAACAGTTTACATGAAAAAAAAAGTTTGGACTCCCTCATTCATTAGGGATTTATATCAGATTCTAACATTAAATTTTATTTTTCACCGAAAAGGGTTGAGTGGTAGTGTATAGTGCTTCCACACCACAGGTCTGGGGTTCTATTAACGGGCTGCGCAAGGTCGACTCTGCCTTTCATCCCCGCTACATTGGGTCGATAAATGAGTACCAAGCTTGCTTCGGGTCTTAAACACTGAAGGTCTCTCTTCAGACAGACCACCAAATCGGGACATCTGTTCATGCACCTCAGCGTCCAATGGTCACGTGTATTATGATGGGCACAGTAGTTCCTGGCCCTCATGGATTGTTGTGCTTCTGAGTTTGAGTCTTAAGTTTGAGGATTACCTCACTTTGGGGATACCCCTTAGATAAACATGTATTTCCACTCATTTGCAATTAAACATTTTTCTTTCAATTACGTTTATTTCAGAAGGAAGTTTGATTTTTCAAATGTATTTGCTTAATAACATGTATATTTGTGTATTATATTAAACATTTTATCAATCCAAAATTACATGTTTTTAGCTCCTCTAAAAGCTTTTAGGATTTTACAACTGATCTTACAATCCATATACGTTTTATAGTAGTATATTTAAAAATGATAAGGACATTTTTACGACTGTGTGAGCTGTTATGCCTCGTTTATGAATATAAAAAAAATTCATTCAGCTACAGTTTTTAAAATGTACAGAAATAAGTGGAGCAACAGGATACTTACATATTATGAATATTTTTGACTGCAGTAAGATATATTTATATGTCAGTTTCTTTACAATTTGAATAGAAGTTGTAAGCCATTTTGCAAATAGTTTGATATTGAGTATAAACCCATAGGCTGTTTAATATTGTAAAGTGTTTTACTTTGATACCAGCACACATTAAAATAAGGCTCATTTGCAGTTATATGATCAGCTTCAGTGATATTTAAATTTTCAAAAATAGTCTACACGTACGAACACATTCTTTCACAACCGCTAACCACATCTCATACTATATCTTCCCTACAGCAGGAAATATTTGTGTATACTGAAAAATTTAATACAGGATACATTTCCAAGTGTTAAATTTGTTTTTAAAATTTGGTATGAATACATTGTGGAACTGTTGGTTAACTTCACTGAACAAAATTGTCTTAAGTGTACTGTTTTGAAAGACAAGATTAATTAGGGAGAACTTTTCTCACAATAGAATTTGTAATGACTGAATTGTGTGAAAATGTAGTTATCGATGTGTTACATTTTTCCTTGTAATAAAAGAAACAGAAAGATAAGAAATTTAACTTGAGTAGAAAATGGTTAGAAGTACTGTCATGCGCATTTGAAGAAGTATATCCCCCATTAAAATTAAAAATTATTGACTGAATGTGTGTTATGTCCATCACAAATGTCGATGTAGAAAAGATATTTTTATTTAAAACAAGGAGTTCGAAAAGGAGAGCACTAGGAATGAAAATTTAGTTTTTTTCCGAAAAATATTCAGTTAACATAAAAATATCATTTATATGATTTAAATTTAAATAAATTAAAAGTATTGAAATCATTTTTTATGTTATTCTAAATTAAAAATATAATTGAATAGAGAAAGATCTGTTTTATTTCATAAATATATGCACCATTAATTGTCTTATTGTTTTAAAAAAAAGATAGGGCCTTTACTCTTTTTTCCTCATAACTTTTTTTAAAAACAGGAAAGTGAGCGCGTTTTCTTACTCTCATATTCAAAAATGAATACAGGATGCTTTTTTCTAGTTCAAATCGCAATACCAAAATATTTTTTTTTTAATTTTTAAAAAATGACGGAAAAATAAATTTTGTTTGAAGAAAATATAACTATTTTTCAACTTTTAACACGCCATTTATTTAATGTTTTTTTTACCCTGCATTTTAACTTAATTTTACTGTGACTGAATCTATGGGGAAAACGACAGAGTGGAACTACGGTTTTCATACAAGATTGCCCAAGGCAACAACAGCTAGCTGTAAACGATTGCTATCCTGGTTCTTACTGATTAAAGACGCAGAACCAAGTCATAAAGTTCTCCCCTTTCGACCACCCAAGTTTTAAAAGGGGGAAAGAATTGAAGTCTGTTGCATTTTTGAAGGGAATAGCAATATAAGAGTAAAACGTTTTCGGAATAACTTTTCAGGAGGAAGGTATCCAGTTAGAGGGTTAATTTTTGAAAAATACTTGTAAATAAAATTTAGACTTATTCTAAGGATTCGTTAAGTATTATGAATTCTAATGTATCAAAACAGAATGGATTAAGAGTACCATGTATTCTGCAAATATATTCTAAAAGAGAAAAACAGTTATAAAATCATTAACAGTGCAGTTTCCTAAGAATCATAGTTGATTTTTGACGATGTCCATTGGAATACATATGTTGCAAATACGTACAACGAGTGGCGCACACAGGAATTTTTCAAGGGGGGTCCGGGGTCGAAAGTTCACCCTTCTTGTATCATGCTCCTTTTGATTTTGTCGATTTTCGGGAACCAAACGCAGTAAAGAACTAGTTTGTGAATAAATGATTAGCATTCATTAATAAAATTAATCATTAATAGCAAGTAATTAATTAAATATTACGTACTATATACTTAGAATTATAATCAATCTGAAAAAAAAATCAAGGGCTTTGGGGGGGGGTGTCCGGACCCCCCTCCCTTGTGTGCGCCACTGCGTACACAATTACTTTTAAACAAAACACATATTTCAGGTAATTTTCTTCTTGATAGAAGCCGTATGCAAGTGTCTCAAAGTAGATATTTTCATTTGAAAAAAGATAGAGCTTCAAAGTTTTAAACTATTTTAGAATAATTCTTTAACGATCTAAGAAAATCTAAATTTTGCATTATGGCATAAAGCCAGCACACATTCTCCATTTTCTTTTATTTGATATTATTGATTATACATTATTATAATTAATTAAAAATTACATTATTTTTGACACCTGCGTAAATTAAGTTTGTGTAACAAATTCCTGCATTTAATAGAATGAAAAATGAATTTATAATAATTTACATATTTTAATACATTTACTGAAAATCAGAATATAAATAAGTTTTACTTAACAAAAAATTTAATTAATTTTATCTAAGTTTCTTGTACCTTTAATTAAAATGAAATAAGTGCTTTTTTTACGCAATGCTTTATATTATCAGCACTGTTTTATATAATAATAATCGCGCGCGAATTTCGTACTCATAGAAATTTATTGAAAATAATTAGTTGTACAGATAATTTGAAAGCCTATGAATTGTGTCAGCTTTAGCCCGCATTTTTGTTTTGAAAGCCTATGAATTGTGTCAGCTTTAGCCCGCATTTTTATTTCTCATGTAAATCCAAAGAAAAAGGGCACCACCACAGGGTAAAATCGCTTTATTATCTGTTTTGTCTATAAATTGAAGAGTCGGACGCATTGCTTTGCACTTATTTGTCTCTGTTTCTTTCCCCTTTCAAAGTTACTTTGATTTGTCAGGTCATCAATATATTTGATTTATTTAAAGAGAAACACAAACTTATCTTTGAAATCTTAAAATGTTAACATTAAAAAATACAAAATAATTAAAAACTAAAAGCATATTTTCCTGTGTTTATTTCAAACGATTAAATTGTAAAAGATGGAATTGCGTGCTTATTTCAATTGGCCAATTTCTTTGAAAATGAGTCTTTTGAATCCAGAAATCACAACCGTTTGTCTTAAAGTAACCCCCTGAAGTAGAGTAAGACATCGACTGTGTGGGTCTACTTTCAACAGCTCCCCCGTCCTTTTTTTAGCTAGTTATATGACACCGGACATCCTGTGAGCGTTAGGGATATCCATTGCGACCCCTCTCTAGGAATGGGAGAAAGCTGCAAAAAAAAGTGTAAACACGTAAACCGGAAATACTTCAATGTTCATGTAAATTCAAAAAGAAAAAAAATCCTGAAGATGCTGTCGTAGACCCCCTATTTACCCTTCGTGGACCCCCAAGTTATTTTTTCGCGGGCGTAGACCCCTGGGGGTCCATATATACCACTTTAGGAATCGCTGCTCTATACGTTTGAAACAAATTTTGTTACATAATGCTGTATTTTTGGAAAGGCGGCCCCCCATTCTTTCTTAAATAAATTACCACAAAAATAAATCTCAGCCAATAATACAGCTGCTTGCAGATATGATCCAATATTAAAATACAGAGAATAGAATAATATGAAAGTTGAGATAAAAGCAAAATAAACTTCGCTTTTTTCGGTCAAATTATTGAAAATGGTGTTTTACCAAATTTAATGCAGTCGCATACTATTGAAATTAAGGCACCACAAATCTAATGTTTCCGTGTTATTTAGCAACCAGTATCACGATTAGTGAACAATGTATTATATTCTAATTTTAAACTATGTTTTAGATTGTCTCATTTCTAAACTATTTATCAAATAACAAACGTACTCGTGTATGTTATCAGTTGTATTAAATGTGTTTAAGAAAAATAATGTAGTTTTAGCATTAAATTTACCAAATTTGTTAAAAGTCATGTGTTTTACAAGTCCCAATTTCATGTTGGTTATCATCTTTTTGTATGATATTTGGTAATTTGCACGCTTCTTTACAAAGTTTATATATATATATATATATATATATGTATAATGCAATTATTTATGAAATCAAATGGGCTTTTATTTTAGCAAAAAATGCTACAGTTGCAATTTGATAAAAATTATCTGTGTCATCACCCATTTTGCGATATTCAATGCTTCACCATATTCTCACTCACTTTGCGTGATTATATTTTTATACGTCATTATGAACTAGGATTGGCACAATTTACTGTATTTAACATTAAATGAAAATCAATTGATTTACACTAGAGAACTGAATATTATCTTTGACTCAAAAGTAATTTTTTCCCACTTCAGTATTTATCAAAAAGAGCACGGAAGAATAACAAATAGAAGTAATACTATTATATGGTTGAATAAATAAACTATTTTCAGAGTATATGCATGTTTTGAAGATTTAAGAAGCAGAAAAAATAAGATTATCATCCTTATCCCCCCACACACTAATCAGTAAGAATCACGCTTTTATGACTGTCTAAAAAGTTTGGGAGGAGGAGGGTTGGAACTCAATAATGAAATCAATCAAGAATTTAAGTATAATGTCCATTATATAGGTAAACGTGTCTTAAAATTTTAGGGACATTCTTAGAAATAAAATTTTATTTTTATAATTAGATACATTTCTATGGAAAAACTCTATTTAAATTGTTTAAAATTAGCAAGGGTATAAAATTACGGCCGGAAAATCTCGTAAAAAATTCTAATCACTTTTTCATAAAAAAAAATTAAAACATGCTTTGTATACTTAAATTAATATAAATTTAGAAGTTTTCTTTTTTTTAGTAATTTGTAAATAATTGGCAGTATGATTTTTAACATAGCAGAGAAATGCACCCCTTTTATTTAAAGTAATTTACTGTAAAGAAACAATTGTGTGAAATTGTAAATAGTTTCTACTGTTTTGCTAAGGTAAAAAAATATTTCAATAAACCTTTTCATTCATTTTATAGGCATTTAAATAAGGGAATTTATTTCTAATTCGGCATTTAATATAGTTATTTTAGAAGAGGAAAACATAAGAGAGTATCCTATGGTTTCTTACGGAACAAGAATTCTTGCATTTTAAATTTGTGAATTTTTAACTTTCTCTTTATAAGAAAACTTATTGCGTGTACATTAAGCATAGCATGTAGAGAGAATTTAGGCTTTTCATACCATTTAATTAAAAACTATAACACAGGCAGTATGTAATTCAATTTTTGTCTTGTTCAAACTCAAATTTCATTAGGTACAAAAAAAATCGCTTCCACAAATATGTATTTATATATGAATAATTACATTTAGCAGTAACATGTAATTGAAATCCACTTTTCCATTATTTTATTTGGCATAAATTTGGTAACAAATTGAATAGAGTTTATACATTATATGTGTAGATATATGATTACACTATGGAAGGATATATACTAATTTCCGTTTGAAAATGAGTTTAATTTATAAGCTGATCTAGCTTGCAAGTATGAGAAAAAAAAATGTTTCTAGTTAATTTTGAAAGTCTGTTTTTTTATTTTTACAGAGGGAGAGTTTGATATAGTGATAAAATATTAAGCTTTTAAAAATTTTTCGTTTATATTAAACAAAAATATCAGAGAAACTCGATTCATTGTCAGAGTTAAAACCTTAGCTTCCGGTCAATTCGTCATTCGACTTGTATCATTAGGAATATATATACATATTGAATTGTTATTAGTAAAACAAGTATTTACGATTACGTAACGATTAAAATGTAATTTGATGACCCACAGAATGAGCAAAACAAATAACCGATTTAATAAAAATCTATCAATGAATATTCAGTGCACAAGCTATCTAAAATTATAAATAAACATTATATTTTGTTGAAGAGAAAACTAAATACGAAAATAAAAGCTTTTCAAATCACTTTAGTAAACGCTTTTTATTCTGTATCAAAAAACTTACCCTTTCGATTTATAGTAATAGCATTTGTAAAAAATCCGACTAAATCACTTATTGGTTATATTTAAAATATTACTTATTCGTAACATCTACAAAATGTACAACAGAGGAGCTGCTTCTTTTTTGAATTTCCGTGCCATGAGTAATCGTATTATCTAAATTAATCCAGTATCGTTTCGTTAAAAACCCGGACTTTTTATTCAAAAAATAATGAAGAAATAAATCATTTAATTTCATTTAAAATAAATTTGTTCCATGTATTTAAACTTGCTATTTCGAAAGATGGTTATATATATTTTTTATGCTTTGGATAAGAATACAGCTTTCACCGTGCGAACAGGTCCACGTCTAATGCGAAAATGAATGATTGGCATCGTATTCAAAGCAAGCGCCGATATTGGCAAGAAATTTGCTAAGCTCTGTAACCCTGCAGACTGTCTCATCCCCCTGTTTCTTTCCCCTCTCCTTTTCTAAAAGAGTGCTCTTTATTTAACGACTTCCGATGTTTATGTGTATGATTTTGCTTACAAATTACAACTTATTAATTTATTTATTTAGAATGCGAAGATTATAATTTTGACAAATTAAAACTTCTCATTGATAAGAGTTATATTACAGTTCGGTTCAAGTGTAGTATAGGGGGACCACTTTGGATTTGGCGATTTTTCCTCAGATTTTTCGATTTTTATCTAAATGTCATGGTGAGATATCGAATTCATTCTAAAATAAATAATACCAAAAAAAGTACCTTGGCTACCACTTTTAGTCACCAAAATAAAGGACTGCGCCAAGTAGCCCCCTATACTACACTTGATCCAATAATATGGTTCTTTGCAATTTCATGTGTCTTTATTTTAACCTTTAAGGGTATACTATTGTCTTCAGTGCAGAAAATCAAACTTGGGTAATCATACTGCCCAAGCAAAAGCAGTGTTGGTAGTAATTACATATCAAACTGGATAAGGCATGAGAGAATGAGTAAAACAGACAAATGGCTTAAATACCTGTTGAGGAAGCAGATAGTCGTATTTAAGGGTATACTATTGGATTCAGTGCATAAAATTGCCTTGCAGAAAATCAAACTTGGGTAATCATACTGCCCAAGCAAAAGCAGTGCTGGTAGTCATTACATATCAAACTGGAATAGGCATCAGAGAATGAGTAAAACAGACAAATGGCTTAAATACCTGTTGAGGAAGCAGGTAGTCGTAAGATAAATTATTTTTGGAACTTATGTACTATCCTAACAATCGCCAACGTTCAAAATAACTTGCCAAGTTGGCAACCCCGATTTCGCATGTCATATATATGCTGAATTGTGAGTCGTGCTTTGTTTCATATATCGCCAATAGGTAGCGGTTATATGTAAGTACCTTATTTTTTCAAATTATGCTTTTGCATTGATAAAGTTAGTTCAGTTCTTTTTATCTCAGTTAATGTTAGTATTGTACTTCATTTATCAATTTATTTTTATGATCGGGACTTTGGATAATTTTTTTAGTACTTGCGTATTATATTGCACAATCGCCAACGTTCCAGACAACTCGCCACTTTGGCAATCCCAACTTTGTATGCGTTTAATTAGCAATCATGTGCTTCATTTTGTATAATGTCACCAATAGGTTGCAATAATACGTAAGAACCTTTAATTGTGTACATTACTATAACATTAGACTGGCCGCTACATACCAATTTGGTGTGATTTCAAAATCATGCCAAAAATGAGTAGCCAGCCAATATGAAATTCTTATTATGAGTATTATCTTAGCCTGTTTTATCGTTCCCTCCAGTAATCCTGAATTAATTCAATATATAATTTTTGTTTTATTTTTTATATTTTAGTACTTACAATTTTTTTTTGGTTATTATGTACTGCAAATATTTTTTTGCACATTGCGATGCCTTTGGCAAAATTAATCAGTGGTACTTTGCTTAAATATGTTCTTTTTATCTGTTTTTGACAATTTTTAAAATTTTGTTTGATGTCTGTCTGAAATTTTTGATAGCAAAATAAATATTTTATAATATATATATTGTGTTTGTACGAAAATTTTTATACTGTGTGTGTGTGTGTGATTTATTCAAAATATTGAGCTGTCTTTTATTTTTGATATCTATTTAAGATTTATTTTTATGTTATAATTGGCTATACCCAGTTAAATGTTACTGTGGCTCAGTCAGCTTTAAAAGACTGGTACACCATAAAGTATGTCATGAGGCATACAAAAGTAATAATACACAAGAATTAAACAAATCTATATAATTATAAGACGCATTTGTTGTCTGTCTGAATAAACTATCTCTTTCACACTATATCATTTGGACAAATTTTCAAAATCTGTGTGGTTAGTAGTTAATTATAACGCTATAATTTTAAGTGAATAGTCAGATATTTCATTTTTAAGTATAAAAATAATTATAACTACTGTACTGTATTTTTGGAGTGAGTGAATATTAACGTCGCACTGTTCAGCTACACAAGGGGTTTTGGCAACAGACCACGTAATTTTGAACCATGGGGAAGTGACGTGGACGACACCTGAGCTGGAACCCCTTTCTCCTAACTACCTCACCACACCAACTTAGAAGGAATATTGTACCAATACTTAACAGGACTATTCTTTGAAATCCACTCTTCCAAGGTATATGACAGCACGGGTTCTATGATGAGTATTTTAGCGGGGAAGGCGAATAGTTTTGTAGCAGATATTGCATTTTGAGCTGACGGCGTTTTCAGCGGATTGCAAAGATTATTATTTTTGTCCCAAAAAATAGTTAATGTCAAAATTTAAGTGTGTTATTTTTTTTGTATGTTTATGGAGACCTTAGAAAACGATTTGACTATTTATTTTAAGTAAATGGTGTATATAATTAATTTTACAGTGGAATATATTTAATTAATTTATTAGCTCTAACCGATTAAATTCCCCTAAGTGGAGTATTTTGTTTATGTATGTCCCTTAATTTTCAATGCAGTGACCGAAAAAATATTACATTAAAAAAATTGCAGTAAATCAAAATGCGGTAGATAAAGCATTAACGTGCATCGCTCTCCCACACAGTGGGTCTTACAAAGCTCTAATAAAGTTTCAGCTATTAAAGTAGCTAGACAGTGGCCAACTTGATTCTATCGTCAACATTTCGCTATGTTTTTCATTGAATCGCCATTGTTATTTAGGAAACGGCGTTGCTTGCGAGTATTACAATTTTATCATAAAATAAATTCAACAGAAAGTAATATTGATGTATGACACTTTCAGTTATAAATTATTTACAATATTTTAAGCGTCGCAAAACTTTTAACAATGTGTTACTTTTGCTGAGCAGAGATCAGCTTAGGGAGGTATTTTAAAAATCGACCCTCAAGAGTGTTGCGGGGAGTTATAAATATAAAAAATAATCCTTTTATCAGCTATTAGATCTACATACTTAAAATTTAACAAAGGTATTTTTCTTTCTTTTTTTTCTTCAGCTGAGATATGCAAAAAGTTTTTTTTTTGTTTAATTTGCAATTCACTTAAAATTAACTCATTAAAAACTTCTTTATCCTTCAATCTGTGTTGTTTAATTTTTCAGTTCACCCGTGCGAAGAACGGGTATACCAGCTAGTATTACTTATATAGTTGCAGATGATATTTCACACACTATTTAAAATAACTTGCACTCTTTAAGGTATCCAACTACCCTAAAATCAAGATTTTTTAAAAAATTGACAATTCTTTATGATTTTATTTTATAGGCCATCTTATTAAGTGTTTTATTTTCCATTT
This sequence comes from Trichonephila clavipes, assembly GCA_019973935.1. NCBI lineage: Eukaryota > Metazoa > Arthropoda > Arachnida > Araneae > Nephilidae > Trichonephila > Trichonephila clavipes. The sequence continues at coordinate 61,301 of BMAU01017280.1, read as the reverse complement.
ACTAGAATGAAAACTACAAGTGTTTTAGTAAAAGCAGATGCTATAACTTTACACAAGTTGTCAAACTTTTAAATGCGTTTTACTCGAACTGTATTTTTTTCGAAAAGCTCAAATGGGGACAGTGATTGCTCAAAAAGTTTTTTAAATAATTTGCTGACATTTTTTGTGTATGTTCTGTATAACAGTAGAAGTGTTTTAAACCTCAGATTTATCAATCACTGTTTTATTACAAAATTTACTGTTCTTTATGTGAATATAATCACTGTTTTTTTTAAGCAATTTCATATAATAGCTAAGATAAAGTGGTATAGTTTTTGTGAAAATCAAAATATCTCTTATCCTGAATGTCATTTCAAAAAGGAATAGTAAAGCAATGCATCAAAATTGAAAAATTGAGAATTTTTTTATGTACTATTTGTGCATAGCTTACCCCATTTATGTAATTTTTTATCAATTTTTACCCATTTTTTTCTCATTTTAGTAGCAATGACTTATTTTTCTCTTCTTAATTTTAGCCTTTTTCTTTTCTTAAAAAGTATTATATAAATCTAAAAAAAAAAATCACAAAAAACTCCAATAAATCAACTTTTTTAAAAAAGAGTTGCCGCAAGTAGTCGGATAACTTAACAACAAAAAACTTTATTTTGCAACTCTTAAAAATCTAAACTCTCACACCTCATACAACCTCGCTAATTTTACCCCCGGATTTTTTCTTTCGTTCGATCTTCTCTCTCTCTCCTGTCATACACACCATTGCCCCACACTCTTGGTGGATACAATTGTACAGCACCTCTGTTGAAACAGCAACCTCTATTTACTAAACGATTGTATTTCTCTTTTATATATATATAATGTTGCACGTTGATTTTCTTTATAATTTTTATTCATGCATAATATATAGTTTTACAAGACGCATAGGCATATAGGAAAATCCATCTTAGAAGGGGACTATTCAACACAATACAAATTCTAACTCTACAATTCAACTCTACAATTCTAAATACAGTCGAACATCCTTATTAAAAAAGAGCCTGTATATATATTGCGAACTCTTCTATACAGCGAACTGTTTCTTGGAACCAAGAACATTTCACGATTTTCTTTGTAAAATAACCTCCCAATAGCGAAGTGCATTTTTTATACAGCGAACTTCTTGTCTTATAGAGAGATTTTTAGTGCATTGTAAAGATGTGAGACGTATTATGAAACAAAGCATTTTTTCATATAAAAAACTCAAATGAAAAATTAACAGATTTTATGAGTAATCAAATTCAAAGACTAGTAAGTATGTAGTAATGTATGTTTAAAACTTCTGGTTATAAAGTAATATTATTTTTTAAATTACCTGCAAGTTTTATATTAGAGAAAATGATCTTAAAGTTCATCAATTTTAATATAAAATTATTTTTTCAATGTTGAAAATACAGGTAATTTTTCTCGACATTCTGAGGCACGCTTTATTTTTAGGAGCTGTCTACATGTATCATAGCTCAAATTCCTGAAATGGCTGTCGAATTCGAAAGCGTTTACTTTCATATTCTTTTTTTTATGTAGATTTACGTTTTAGTTAGCTACAAGAGAGCCATAAATACCCCTATCGGTGATTTTTAGAGCTAAGATTTTTTTTTCCATGAAATCTACCTACCAAATTTCGTGTCATTTCAAATGATATATCAAGCTATATGTGGTTTTGAATAGTGTCCGATTAAAAAGTTTCACCTTGTATATTTACTGAAATGTAAAATGAAAAATTAACTTAATTTGTAAAAAATATTCTTTAAGGCTAGTGATTTTGAATGTCGGTATTCTTAAAATGCTTAATTTTAGAAAAATTAGATTTTTTACGACAGCAATTTTCTAATTTATTTTTTAACAAAAAAAATAGCGTACTAAAGTACAAAAAGATGACGATTTAAAAACAAAAGTCAAATTTACTTAAGTAAAACATTTTTTTCTTAACTCTCAGTCATTTTAAGCAATCGGATTCATTGTTCAACTAAATTAAAAAAGAATCATTCGCTTCGAAAACCAAAACTTCTGACTCGTTTTTTGACAGAAATAATAATAGTATAGATAATGAAATACTTTAAAAAATAGATTTACTTAAATTCCCCCCAAAAAAAGATTAGAAGCAAACAAAAATATTATTAATCTCTTAAAACTATTCATTTATATTTTATGAGATGCTACTGGCATAATTTTTTCGCTTTGAATACTAATTAAAGTTTATATAATTTTTAAATTCATTTTTGCATTTCACCTATACACCTACTGAAAGAACGACATGTTTTTCACCAAATTACTGTAAAATTCGGTCTGCATACAAAATATGTACAAGGCTCCTTTTTCAAATAATTTCAACCGAAAAATTTCCTTCTTTAAGAGATGTGAATTTCATAAGATTTTAAAAACTGGATTATTTTATGTAATGTAAAGTGCTTTAAAAGCATAGTTCATTTCAAATTAGAGATTCATTAAAATTTATGAAATTAATATTCATCTTAAATGAATTATTCAATATTATTATGAAAATCTAGCAGGAAAATCACATAATTTCTGTTTTTGTTTAATTCATCTTAAATTTTTAACACGTTGGAATATTTTAGAACCTTGCCTATCGAAATAAAATTGAAGCTGATACAATACTAGAGAATTACAAAGTACCTGAGGTAAGTAAGTGTTGAATCATTTAATAAATTTATTTTATAAAATATCGTGAAACAATCATTTCATGCTGATTATACAAAACTTTGCATATAAGTGACGATGCATTGAATGAATGGTTGAATTATTTTAAAAGATAATGGTGATTATTTTTTATAACTATTAATTTGATAACTTTCAAGCTACATTTGAAAAGTATAATCGCGAAATATAATTCTTATCTGACAAAGAATTAAAGGCTTTATAATCATTAATATTGGAGTTCTTTTAAATAAATGTACAAGATACAGATGACAGCACATTTCTACTACTTTTCAGTTTAAACTTTTAATTTATTCCGTTTAAAAGAAATGGGTGCACTAGAACCATTCTTTGAAATTTCAATGGTATTGACTAAAAATATATGAAAACTTACGTACAAATAAATAAAATTTAATTACAAATAAAGCATTCCCTCCTACATTTAAATTTCGATTATATATTATTACGGAATGTTTAAGCTTTCTTTTATACACTATATATTTCATTCGTGAATGAGAGCGCAATAATAAAGTTTTTTCTATAAATGTCATTGATTGTTCCTATATCAAACTTCATTGACTTCTTTGTTATCCGTTTGAGTTGCTAATTAAATAGCAGTTAATAAAAACTTCTTTTTAAATGTAAAAGATCATTTGAAAAACCTTTTCTTCTAGAGTTTCAACAAAGATTGTGACGAATCTGTACGGAACCTTTCCACTAATATTCTTAGGCGTCTTTTTGGGGATTATAAATTCGCGTATATTTCCAATCAACTCCAAAAAGATGAAATGGATATGCAAAGTAAATAAGGTATTTATGTCGAGCGTTGTAAGCTAGCAGACATGATGAGGAAGGCTATTGAGCCAACGACAGTAACTTCAAATTTGGAGGATTCCAGGATATTAAGATAGTAAAGACGTAGTGCTGTTATTCTACTGACGAACGAGAAAGCTGATTTAGCGAGCGGTAAATATAATTTATGTACGCTAAAATAAGCGTTAGTTTAGTAAAATTAGTTAAAGTTAATGAAAGTTAATAATTGGAGTACGTGTATTTTTCGGACCTCCTATTTCGGTAGACCTTACTTGATCTTGAGAGCATAATTATTAATTAATTTCATAATTTGTAATTTAATCTAATATAAAAGGTAAATCCCTTTATTTGACGTAACATAGAAATATTATATGTTATTAGTTTTTTTTAGACTTGAAATAATAAATAATAATTATTATTATACAAATTGGCTCTTGGTGATTCTTTGCCTCAAATTAATCTTGGTGTCCAGGGTGAGACCCAGAGGGGTCTTAACAGTGGCGCCCAACGAATAAATCGCGACTTTAGAGTCGGATCTAATTTTCGAATCATCCCTGGGCAGTATTTTTCGGGGATGGAGAACGTGGCAGAGTTCTTGGAGAATATTGATAATAACTTAACATATTACGAGATACCCACACAACTGACTGGTGCATATTTAAAGGGTCATCTCAAAGGACGGGCACTAGATTGGTTTGAGTTTCTAGGTTATAGGGTTGTAAAAGACAAGGCGACAGATTACGCGCACTTAAAGCAAGCTTTGACAGAACAGTTCCAAGTGGTTAGGAATAGGTCGGAACTCGAAATCTCAAAAGCACAATCAGAAACCTTCCGATTTTGTGTATGACTTGTTAAAGATACACAAAATATTAAAACTTGAAATGACGGAGATAAAATTGCTAGATCATGTTATCAATAGGTTAGAACCTCAGATTTTAGATTATGTGGAGGTTTGACATCCGCAAACCACATCTAACCTTCTACAAATAATTGATAACTACGACGAAAGGTTTCTAAAGAGAAAGATCAGGGGTTGGAGTCGGGAATTCCGAGATAGAAACCAAAGCGAGAACAATCGTTTCCCTAGCAGGAAAATTGGAGGGAGACGAGAGGTAACAACAGATACTCTGACAATAGCAGACCGCAGAGGGAGTTCAATAGATTTGAGGTTCATGGTGTTGCGGATAATCGGAGATTCGATGGTCGACGCCGAGGTGGTCAATCTGATCATACATTCCATAATCAAGGCGGTTGACTGGGTGGTTCGACGAACGGTGCTTTCAGGGGTCAGTATGATCAAAACAGATAATTAAACTTTTAAATGATCGAGGCGAGTCTGGGGGTGATCGATCATGATGTACAGAAAATCCTCCCGATACGGAACACCAAACTATTAGGATATTCTCACTACGAATGACTGCAGTACATTTACCTTATGTGCCAATTCTTTTAAATGAAACATTCATTACATCCCTTTGGGACACGGGAGCGGAGAAATCTTTTATATCAGAGGAGGTCTATCGCAGATATTTTTCGTATCGACCGCGTCAAAAGACTAATGATAGAGTAGTGACGGCCCAAGGAGCCCTTGTTGTCACTTAGGTCGGGTCGAATTACAGATTCATATCCGAGAATTCTAGAAAACCTGGGAATTTCACATTCTTAACAATATGCAGTAACAATGCATTTTAGGCATTGATTTTATGAAGGAGTCCAAATTGACTTTAGATTTCGATCAGAAATCTCTGATCATTCCGGATGACCAAATTAAGCATTCGCCAAATGTGGAAAAGTCGGTCGAGATTTACCTATCCGAAACAAAGCTAAGTGGAGGGCAAAAGCAAAAAGTAAAATATTTGTTTAATGGTTTTAAAGGGCTATTTTCAGACCAGCCAGGGTTAACTCATGTTTTATACCATGAAATCGATACTGGAGACCGGTAGTGTCAAGACCCTACCGATATGACAGGGTCAAACAAGGAAGAATTCACTATCACATTGAGAAAATGTTACAGGAGGGTAAAATTCGTACTATTCATTCCCCATACTCGTTACCGGTGGTTTTGTCGCGCAAAAATAATATCCTTCCTCCAGATTCTCCAGAGGCGTATCGATTCACGATTGACTATCGCAAACTTAACGCCTTCACTAAATACCCGCGATATCCATTACCGGTAATTGATGATCTGATCACAAATATTCCGCATACTGGTATCATGTCGACATTAGATTTAAAATCGGGCTATTTTCAATTGGCGATTAGTCCGAATGATATCGAGAAAACCGCGTTTATAACTCGCAATGGCACCTTTGCATTCCTCAGAATGCCATTTGGCCTTTCAGGGGCGGCGCCAAATTTTCAAAAGGCCATCGACATTATATTAAAACCTGTTATAGGGCGTTTCGTGATGGTTTATATGGAAGATGTTATCATTACATCTTCATCGTTTAATGAACACATAGATCATTTGAATCAGGTATTTGCATTGTTGCGAGACGCAGGGCTAACTCTAAACAAAGAAAAATGTCACTTCGCATGTGACAAATTGAAGTATTTAGGTCTCATAATTAGTAAGGAAGGGATTGAACCCGACAATAGTAAGGTCAAGGCAATTGCAGACATGAAACCTCCTAGAAATAATAAAGAAGTGTCGAAGTTTTTAGGAATCGCGGGGTGGTATCAGAAATTTATATCCCACTATGCAAATATATGTGAGCCATTATATCGGTTAAAGAAAAAGGGGGCTAAATTTAATTGGTAGACGGAAGCACAGGATGATTTTAATAAAGTAAAACGAGCATTAACAGAGGCGCCAGTTTTGCAGTTGCCAAATTTTCAGGAACAGTTTAACTTATTTACGGATGCTAGTATGGTCGGAATTGGTGCTGTGCGAAATCAAAATCACAGACCTATTGCATTCGCGTCTAGAACCCTGAACAAGGCCGAAAGAAACTATACAGTTACAGAACGCGAATGTTTGGCGGTGATATGGGCATTGATTAAATTTAAAACATATTTTGGATCACTACCGGTGAAGGTAATCACAGATCACGTGGCATTAACAAAGCTAACGAATGGGAAAAACTTATCTAGTCGAATGATTATAGATGGGCACTCAAGTTATCCGAGTTTAACATTGAATGGGAACATCGATCTGGTGTCCAAAACGTTGTCGCGGACGAATTGCCTAGGAATCCAGAAGGCAATATGGATGGATCACAAATTTCGTGAGCAGCACTTCGAGCCTTAGCCTTAAACTCCAAAGAACAACCCAGTAGACAGCAAAGGGAAGATCCTGAGTTAGGACACATCTACCGTTAGTTACAAAATCCAGACGATGGTTCCGTTAATGCAACTGAACTGTATGGGACAATTGGTCTCAGGATTTTAAATTAATTGTTGGTCTACTCTTTTACGCGAAATATTTTACAACTCTTGGAGAACTAAGAGTGTACATTCCTAAATCTCATCGCGAAGCAATAAAGCAAGAATTTCATGATCTGCCATTAGTAGGCCATTTAGGAAAAAGAGGAAGAACTGTTTAAAATTGCGTGATACGTGTAATTTTCCGTATATGAGGAAATATATATTTCAATATGTATCAACCTGTGACCGGTGTCAAAAAATTAATTACAAAAACGCGCTAACAGCTGGTCGATTAATTCCGATAGTATCGAATTACCCCAATGAAATCGTAACGTTAGATTTATTAGGCGCCTACCCCGCATCCCGCTCCGAAAGACATAGATTTCTATTGGTAATAACTGACCACTTCCTAAGTGGAGTGAGCTTATTCCTTTACGAAACGCTTCGGCCCAGGCCATAGCTAAAGCCCTTTTGAAAATTATATTTCATGTTATGGAGCTCCGATTTCTTTGATTAATGATAATGGCTCCCAATTTATATCCGAGGTCTTAGAACACCTAAATCACAGGTTGGAGATAAAACATATTAAAACGGTAACATATCTGCCGCAGGCAAATTTAACGGAAAGAGTTAATCGCACTTTAGTGCAGATGATAGCTTGTTTTGTAGAAGGAAATCATGAAAACTGGGACCGAGAGATTTCTTCATGAGTTCGCTTTTGCGCTGTGCACATCAGTTAATGAAACGACAGGTAAAACTCCGACTGAGTTATTCTTAGGTAGAAATATTATAACACCTTTTAGTAAATTAATAAATGTCACAGAGGATGCTGAATATGTGGGAGGAAATATTGAGAAATCAATTCGATGAGGCAAGGCAGAATATGCGGAAACAACATAAGACTTGGGGAAAATACTATAATCGGAAAAAGAGAGAGCTTAACATTAAAGTAAATGATTTGGTGTTGGTCAAACTCATTTTATGAGTGATGCGGGTAGGGAGAGTGGTCGGAAAGTTTATGCCTAAGTTTGAAAGGTCATAAAGAGTTTTGGAAGTTCGGAATTACATTTTTATCATTTGGAAAAAGGGAAAAGGATCACAGTTAATATCGACCAGGTACGAGTGTACCATCCAGGACAGTCCGACACAATTAGTTTATATAGTCATATTGAAACACTATATGAAGGACAGAGGTATAGTAATGGTACGACTAGATCGCACCCGGTAAAATCCCAAAGATCTAGGAAACCCTCGAGTGAGAAGAGTAAGGGTCATAAAAAAATAAGGAAATGCGGATTGGAGGATCCGAGATTGAAGTGTAAAGTAAGGTCAAATGGGTCAGTGGAGAGGACTGATAAAAAGCGGTCCAAAATATGCAGGAAAAAATCTCTGCAGGGGTCCGAACATGGGGACCAGAAAAGACCAACCCCTATACCAACACTGGGGATAAAGAGAACAGTCTCATCATCGGTATCATCTAGAAAACATAAATATAGGAGACCTAATAACCCTTCCCATGGATCACAGTTCATTGCAGGTCTAGTAAGGGTTCGAGTAGATCGCACCCGGGAAAATCCAAAAGATCTAGGAAAACTTCGAGTGAGGAGAGTAAGGGTCGTAAATAAAATTAGTGAAATGCGGATTGGAGGATCCAAGATTGAAGCGTAAAGTAAGGTCAAATGGATCAGTGAAGAGGACTGATAAAAGGCGGTCCAAAATATGTAAGAAAAGATCTCGGCAGGGGTCCGAACATGGGGACCAGAAAAGACCAACCCCTATACCAACACAGGGGATAAAGAGAACAGTCCCATCCTCGGTATCATCTAGAAAACATAAATATAGGAGACCTAATAACCCTTCCCAGGGATCGCAGTCCATTGAAGGTCCTTTACAGCAACTAGATACAAGGCAGCGCAAGCCACCTTCAGAAGGAAGCAGACAAGGAGCAAGTGTCCAGTATGACAGGGACCGGGAGACCAGGACAGCTCCGAGCGAAGGAAACAGTAGCTGACAGGAGACCAGTCCGGTCTAAACAGGCAACAGCAGTGAGACCTTGTCCTTACTACCTACGTAGCCGAGTAAAACAGCTCGAAGGAATGCCAGAGGAGCGGGTGAGCAATGGAATCGACTGTATCCCGCAGAACAACATCAGGAGAAGGAGCCTCAGCATAGAAGCCTTAGACGGATATCCGGTGGATAGGAGCGAATAGAGGACAAAGAAAAGAATCAGGTTGTATCGTTTCTTTCTGTTTTTTTTTCTTCTTTGGAACAAGTGGTCGGAAGAATTATTGCAATGAAGCAAGTCACGGGCGGATTTTTAAAATATAAGAAGCCAAGCAAATGTGGACACTACAAAGAGTCTGTTTTTCTTGATGAGAAAAATCAGCTTTTGTCTTAATTTTTTTGTGTGTAAATATGGAGAAAACATTTGTAAGAATGCATTTGTTTATTTCTATGTATGACTTCGCTAAGATGCGACAATTCCTTTCGTAATTTGTTTTAATGGTTTATTGAAAAATGATTGAAATTGTATGTATATGTATGTGTATATTTTTTCTCACATCTGGTGACTTGGGACGTGGAGTAGTTAGGTAGGGCTATCATTTTATACTACACTGGCCTCAAAAAGTTAAGGTACAACATGTTTTTCGAAGCTCAGCATAAAAAAAATAGCAGTAACAATAAAATGCATAGTTTACATGAATGATAATAACGAACTTTAAAAACATTAATGCAAAAACGATTGCTACCACTTTTATTTTATAGAAAAGAACGAATATTTATGAGTGAGAGAAAAATATGCAAATATCAAGCTTTCGTACTTTTGTGTGTAAGTTGTGTTGATTTTCAACAGTTGTTGGCAGTTTCGGTGACAATAGTCAATAGAGTTTAGAAAATGTCTCAGAGACGTCGTTTACCCAATTCGTTAAGGTGGCGGGCAGTTGGATGGATGGAAATGGGATTGTCGCAGGCTGATGCTGCTAGACGTCTCAATGTGCCTCGTAGTGTTGTTCAGCGACTTTGGGATCAATACCAATCCGAAGATTCTGTGTCCAGAAGACCTGTTCCAGGCCGACCACGAGCTACAACACCTGCAGAAGACCGTTTTCTATCTCTTTCGGCACGAAGGAGAAGAACCACTCCTGTGCCGCAGCTCGTTGCAGACCACTTTCAAGCATCAGGAAGAAGAATCTACGCTACTACGGTGCGAAATCGTCTTCACAATGCAGGTCTGTATGCAAGAAGACCAGTTGTGTGCGTTCCCCTCAACGGACGACAGCGAAGGAACCGCTTATGCTGGGCAAGAGAACATGTTTCTTGGACGCAGCAACAATGGGCTTCTGTGCTGTTCACAGACGAGTCCAGATTTACAATGGAGAGTGATTCAGGGCGTCTACTGATCTGGAGGGAACAGCGCACTAGATACCATCAATCCAACACTGTTGAAAGACACAGTTATAGAGGTGGTGGAATTCTGGTTTGGGCAGGGATCTCGCTCGGTGGCCACACTGACCTGCATGTGTTCCATGGAGGAACCGTAACTGGTCTTAGATATCGGGATGAGATCCTTGATCCATATGTCCGCCCATATGCTGCTGCTATTGGTAACGACTTCATTCTGATGGATGATAATGCACGACCTCACCGAGCTCGGATTGTTGAGGAGTATCTAGAGGATCACGGTTTGGAACGAATGGAATGGCCAGCTCGATCTCCAGACCTGAATCCGATAGAAAATCTTTGGGACTATCTTGGCAGAGAGGTTGCTACTTTAAATCCTCCTCCAAGGTCGTTACATGAGCTGAAACAAGGCTTACTCTGTGTCTGGTCTTCGCTTCCTATTCCGGTGTCCGACAACTTAATAAACAGCATGGGAAATCGATGCCGCCAATGCATTCAAGTTAGGGGCGGACACATTCCTTATTAGAACCCATTTTTGTATTGTTTTTATGCCATTTTACCACATAACACTGTGATGTGCTGTTTTCTCTCAAGAATGGACTTTTCCGCAGAGATTGCTTTTTTTGTTATAAATCGTTTTTGCAATACACTTATACAAATTTCTATGACGCATTCAATAAAAAACTATTTAATGCACATATCCTCCAAATTTTTTGTTTCTACATTCATTCATTTGCGAATTAGTCACAAAAACCTGGTTGTACCTTAACTTTTTGAGGCCAGTGTAACAAGCGCAATATGCATGGAATGGGAATGTTAAGGAGCCAGATGCTTTCATTGATGTATATAAAAATGTTATGTAAAATATAAATGAATTTGTATGTACAGTAGATGTTTATTTCTTCACACGACTTAAAGAGGTTTTCATTTCAGGATAGTTGACCCTGAGCATTGTATAGCGAGCGACGAGTCAAATGTAAGCCAGAATATGTGTGTATAGTTTTTTCATAAGTAGTTAAGTAAATCACATAGGCAGGTTTTTTACCACTTCGGAGGTTTTTCCCTCGCCTCTTTGCCATATGGGTGTGATATAGGGAAGTCTAATCCTGTAAATGTTACGTCATGTAAAAGGAAGTTTTTGGTCGTAATGTTTTTTTTTCTTTCCCTTAAAGAAGGAGAATTTGTAAAGTATCAGATTGTTAGATACATATTAAAGTCGTCGGGACTATAAATCAAGTTTAGGAATTTGTTGCTTAATTTATTTTCAGGGCATTTGTGACCTTCGAATAAATCCCGTTTTCTTTTTAGCGGGGTTTGTGACGAATCTGTACGGAACATTTCCACTAATATTCTTAGACGTCTTTTTGGGGATTATAAATTCGCATATATTTCCAATCAACTCCAAAAAGATGAATAGGATATGCAAAGTAGATAAGGTATTTAAGTCGAGTGTTGTAAGCTAGCAGACATGATGAGGAAGGCTATTGAGCCAACGACAGTAACCTCAAATTTAGAGGATTCCAGGATATTAAGATAGTGAAGACGTAGTGCTGTTATTCTACTGACGAACGAGAAAGCTGATTTAGCCAGCGGTAAATATAATTTATGTACGCTAAAATAAGCGTTAGTTTAGTAAAATTAGTTAAAGTTAATGAAAGTTAATAATTGGAGTACGTCCTATTTCGGTAGACCTTGATCTAGAGCATAATTATTAATTAATTGCATATAATTCGTAATTTAATCTAATATAAAAGGTAAATCCCTTTATTTGACGTAACATAGAAATATTATATATTATTAGAGTTTCTTTTTTAGACTTGAGGTAATAAATAATTATTATTATTATACAAAATGGCTCTTGGTGATTCTTTGCCTCAAATTAATCTTGGTGTCCAGGGTGAGAACCAGGAGGGTCTCCACAAGATGGCAGCACTATTTTCAAAGCTTAATATTAGAGTTCCTTTAAATAAATGTAAAAGATAGAGATGAAAGCACTGTTCTACTAGTTTTCAGTTTAAGCTTTTAATTTATTACGATTAAAAGAAATGGGTGCACTAGAATCATTCTTTGAAATTTCAATGGTATTGACTACTAATAAATAAAATTTACGTACAAATAAACAAAATTTAATTACAAATAAAGCATTCACTCCTACACTTAAATTTAGATGATATATTAATACGGAATGTTAGAGCTTTCTTTTATACACAATATATTTCATTCGTGAGTGAGAGCGCAATAATAAAAGTTTTTTCTTTAAATGTAATTCATTGTTCCTATACCAAATTTTATTGACTTCTTTTTTATCTGTCAATCGAATTGTGATTATTAGTATTAAAAACACCGAAATTTATTCTCTAAATATCTGAAAGATTTCAAAGGCTATTTATAAAGAACATACGATTTAAAAAAAAACATTTTAAAACGTCGTATATTACTTGTGACACATTTTTTTAAAAAAGTCTTCTTCATAAAGCAAAATTTAACGTTTTCTTCTTTCTAAATGAGGTTTAATAAATCTTAAAAGTTATTCTCAAAATGTTGGCAATGAAGAAATTTTAAGCAGTATATCTATTATTTGTATTGTCGAATGTTCAGCCCATATACTTTACACGTGCCATACTATCCAAATATGATTTAAATTTTAATTATAAATATATTTGCTCATCTCTACTCACGGTAGTATTTTTAAAACAAATTAATTTTTTTCTGCTTTTCATTTCAAATTTTTTATTGTTCCAGCCTATGCCTAGTAAAAAAATTAAGTGTCTTTTAACTGGTTAAAAAAAGTTTAATCACATAAGTTTTTTATGCACAGATCATCCTCAGTAGGTAGAAAAAGCCGATTCTGCTGTAAAGGCGGTGCAGGCGGTCGAAGGCAGTGCAGAGTTGAGTTGTTTCGTTCCTACTGATGAGTTGAGCTGTTTTCTCCTGCTGAGTTGACTTGTTTCGTTCCTGCTGCCGAGTTGAGTTGTTTTCTCCTGCTGAGTTGAGTTGTTTCGTTCCTGGTGCCGAGTTGAGTTGTTTCCTCCTGTTGAGTGGAGCCTGGTGTCGACGGCAGTTACAGACGCTCGACGCCAATGCAGAATTGAGTTGTTTCGTTCTTGCTGACGAGTCGAGTTGTTTCGTTCCTGCTTATGAGTCGAGTTGTTTCGGTCCTGCTAATGAGTCGAGTTGTTTCGTTCCTGCTGAGTCGAGTTGTTTCGTTCCTGGTACCGAGTTGAGTTGTTTCTTCCTGTTGATTCGAGTTGTTTTTTCTACTGCTGAGTTGAGTTGTTTTTCTCCTGCAATGGTTTTGGTTTTCGAGTTGAGGGGGCGTGTTGAATTGTTTTCTCCTACAGCTAAGTTGAGTTGTTTTAAAAAAATGTACACAAAAAATGGAAGTATGGGAATGTTAAACGTGCTCGTGGCGCCACCTATTGATTATAATATACACTAATTATAGATTTTAAAATGATTGAAGTAAATTACGCTCAAATAAAAATAATAAATAATAATAAATCCAGATTCAAATTAACGGCCTCTGATCAAAATGTGTCCATAGGACAATAGTTTTTGAGTTACGCTAACCATTGTCCTATGAAGGCATACAGACCTGAAGAAAACTTATGTTTATAATCTCATAAATTTAATTTTGCAGGCGAAGCAGATGGCGACTTGTTTTAAAATCATTTTTCTAATTAAAATGAAAGAAAAAAATATTTAATTTATATTGTTTTAATAATGTGTAAATTTTAATTAAGTATAATGATTACATACACAAAGTAAAGATACAAAGTAAATTGATTATTAATTAATATTATTTTAATAATTTGTAAATTTTAATTCAGTATAATGATTACATACACACACAGTAAAGATACAAAGTAAATTGATTATTCAGAAAAATGTGCCGTAGTATACTCGTCATCAGCGGGAACGGGTTACGATTTAACTTGTTTTAGCTTGTCTGATCTTGATTCTACAAGACGGCGATTGAATTCTACGTCAGAAATTATCTCAATGCTTACAGCTGATGGCGATATTTTTTAAAATCATTTTCTTGAATGTTTTTATAATAATCTTTTCTGAAGATAAAAACTTTTTATTATTACAACCTGCAAATTATGTAACTGGAGAATTTTTTGAAAATCTTCGCTTAGATATTATTTTAAGAAGTAAGAGACGTATTATGTCCATCTGATTGTTTTGAATATCATGAAGAATCTGTTTAAAATTATCGTATAAAGATTTTATAAGTTTCGCACAGTATTTTGTTCTAAAAATTTTATTTTTATATAAATATGAATAATTTTTTTATACATCCTTAATTTGAGTTAATATTATTTTTATCGTTTGTTAGTTTAATTTATGTTGAAACAAGTTTCATTTTTTAAAAAATAAAAAGAGTATTTTTTTTTCAAAACAAATGATCTAATAATGTTTAAGCATAAATTATATTTTTAATACATTTCATACAAATGTAAGAACAAAAAACTTTATATAAGTTTAAAAGCAATATTTTTATATAAATTGCCCAAAGGATTTGGTTTTAAAAATTTTGTTTCTAGAAATATAAATGAACACATGTACAGTATAGAAATAAAGCAAGTTGCTTATATATATATTTACAAAAACAGCATACTGTATTCCGTTTTACATTACAATCATTTATTTACATTACAAAAATCACATTATTGTGAATTTCTCATATCATTGGATTTTTATGTCATACTGCTCATTGAATAGGTCTAAATTCATTAACGATCAATGTCCATGGGAAGAGTATAATGCCATCACACCATTAAAAAATTTTTTGTCATCTTTATATGACAGAGCAAGCTTGTTTTGCTTATTGAATGTAGTGAGTAAAATTTGGACCTAATTAAGCTCTTGTCAGCATATTTTAATTTTTGATTAAAAATACATGTTTTGTAGTCCTCAAATGTTATTTTGTTTTTCAAAGTTTGTTTTTAATCCCTTTTCAATCTTATTGTTTGTCTTGTGTGTGTGTGTGTGTGTGTAGGCATATTTTTTCAATTTTAATCCTACATAATCTGTCATAATATCTCCCTTGAGTTCATCCTTCATTTCCCCGATGACTTTTTTGATAACAACAGGTTGTGTTGATTTTCCCATAGTCTGAAGTGTCCTATAAGTTATTATCATCTTTCACATGTCGCTATAAAATCATCAGTCTTTATTTCAT
Source organism: Trichonephila clavipes (assembly GCA_019973935.1). Taxonomy (NCBI): domain Eukaryota; kingdom Metazoa; phylum Arthropoda; class Arachnida; order Araneae; family Nephilidae; genus Trichonephila; species Trichonephila clavipes. The sequence goes on along the minus strand of BMAU01017280.1, from coordinate 45,847 downwards.
ACATAAAAGAGTCGTTATCAGTGTACATAAGCCTTACTTTTGAGTCGTAACGATGCTTCATGTACTCAGTGAAAAGAATACTTAAGAACTTTTGAGATATCTTTTTTTCTTACGTTTTCTATCGTTTTCCTCGAAAATCCTATTATTTATTAGTATGTAATAATCCTTTTGAAAGTCATTTACAGCTTTAGTTCTTAATTTGGATTGTAATCTATGTAATTTTTAAGCCAAGGAGACTGGAAAAATTTTAAAACGGGATGAATTTTTTTTTCAAGACTAACCCTAATTTTAAATAAAACTTTAAATTTGAATAAAGGAGAACATATTTTGTTTTTGGTTCCAAAGTAGTTACATTCAGGTGGGGATTTATTTTTAAGGGTGCTATTTTTCTTTTTCATGCAAATCGGAAAGTTTTTTCACTTCTATTTTCTCTTAGCGGGATATTGCATAAACAATCAAAAGAGAAAAACAAAGCATAAATAATTTTCAAATTAGTGTGTTTAGAGTACAATATTGAAATATTGCTTTTTTCATTTACAGATGTGATTAAAATATGGGAAGATAGATTTCGTAAATAAACCATATTGAAAAACGCGTTTTCTTATGAATCTGATTCTAATAGTGATGTCATAAGACTAGTGACATCAGTATTTTTTCCACCAATCTGTTGTTTCCAAAGTTAAGCGATGGAAATGAACCAATGAACTGTTGCCACCTTGTAATACTCATTTTATTTCTTTCTATGTATCATTTCTTCTCAAGCTCTGACATGGTAGAATAATTTGCTTCACGATAAAGAATTATCTCGTTCCTGCCATATCACAAAACTTCATGATATTTTCTTTCGTGATTAGTGAATTGAAATTTATTTAGTTAACCATGAAACGTGCTACACCTCTCGTATCCCCCAATTCTCGAGACAAAAGAGTGTGCTTTGATAAAGACAGCGGGAAAGTTTCTTCGTTTAAACCAGATGCTGTTCCTGAGAATCATTTCCATCTAGGCGGTCACAACTACGCCGTTGTTTCTGATTTTGCATGTGTTGCTCGAATTCACTTGCGCCGATACAAGCTCGATGCCACTGGATCTCTCCTACCTACCAAAGATGGAATCACTGTAACACCTTCCGTATGGTTAGCCCTCGTAAGAGAATTTACTGCAATCGATCAAGCCTTTGATGATGGAAAAGTATTTGTTATCAAGGACTGTCTTCTACTTTCCCGAACTGTTATCGAAAATGTGACTTATATCGTACGTCAAAGTTATTCCCAGCGAAAGGACTTTTCTCGCAAATTTTTGACTCCAGTTTCCATGCTAAAAGAAACGGAATGGAATGCATTAAAAGATATCCAAAAGCAAATCACGTCGAAAACTGTTTCAATCATGTTCGGGCGAGTTTTTCTGAATTTTCTGAGGAAAGAAGTGGCTAAACACATTCCTTTTCTAAAATCTGACTTCGATTGTATCGACGCAGAAATAGTTCTCACTACATCAATGGTAGAACCCATGTATAACCATATCCAAGAAAATATTTCATCATGGTTCATATGCTACGGATGTTTGGAAGGATACGAAAATCAACTAGGTCATGAATGTATGACATATTCAAATGAACAAAGAATTTCCGAGTATGGTAATTTAGCTATATTAAACATGGACTGGGATAAACTGGTTGCAGATTTTGTTAATCAAACATCCAAATCGTAAATTACATGAGTGAGATATTTATCAATAAGTTGATTATGAATGTGTTGATAGAAAATGCTAAACAAATGTATGTTGCTACAGATTATTTTTCATATTTTAAATAAAAAAAGTATTATTTTTTTATTTGTGAAAGTGTATTTTTTATTTTAAGAAAGTGGTATAGCACACACATATACACAGTTACACACATTTCGTATATAAATGTATTATTCTCAATAAATCTTCAAATTTAAAACCTAAGACTGTAAAAATGATAAAAATATGCTCAAAATGTATTCATTTCTAAGTTGTTGTTTTTTTTTGAAGCAATCAAAATTTTTCTTATTGATTGAAAAGTGTTTCGAGTGCGCTTTTGCTCATACGTTTCGCTAGTACAGATGTTGCATTTAATACTCTGAAAAGATGGGGGGAAAACTGGTTGAAAATAGAGAGAGAATAATCACTTTTTTACAATTAAGAGAGAAATAAAATTAATGAATATAAAAATAGTATTTTGAATAAGTCAACAGTTTAAGAAAAAATTAAGTTCGTGTAAGGTTTTCATTTTTTAAAGGAATATATTTATTGACATGTGTCAGTGTTCTTTCCAAGTATGCCTAGGTAATACCATTGAAAAATAAGATATACCGAAGTTATTGTAATAGCTTACTTAGAAATATATTTCTTTTCTCGGCACATCTCTCCCAGCCCAAAATATTGCAATCAAATTCCGAGAAATAATTCGTAATCGCAGCATTTGAAAAAAGTCTGTGAAAAAGATGTCAAGTATTCGAAACTTTTCAACCAAACAAAAGTACAGGAAGGTAATTGATACATTTATGAGATAGAAAGAAATATTAATTTTTTGAAATAAAAAAAATTATCATAGAAAAAATATTAACTTTTTGAGGAGAAAAATTATAATAGAAACAAATAAAAGACACAAATATTTAGTCCCATTCCATTTTTTATTTTCTAAACACAAATCTTACACCATATCCGTTCTTTACTCTGAGGTAAAAAAAAATTATCACCGAAAAAATATTTGTTTTTTGAGTTGAAAAAAAAATTATCACAGAAAAAATATTTGTTTTTTGAGTTGAAAAAAAATTATCACAGAAAAAATATTTCTGTTTTGAGTTCAAAAAAAAATTATAATAGAAAAAAATAAATCTTTTATATCTTTTATTTGTTTCTATTATAATTTTTTCCCATCAAAAAATTGAATTTTTTTCAAGACTAACCCTAATTTTAAATATAGCTTTAAATTAGAATAATGGAGAACATATTTTGTTTTGGGTTCCAAAGTAGTTAAAAGTCTAGGTTCTCTCTCTTTACAATGGCGCAAATCATGATGCGCCAACTTGGCTGCAGTGACGATTATACGAATAAGTACTGATAATAATTACTTATTCTTTAACACAAATATCAGTGGATTAATTTAGACAATGAAATTCACTTCTTACCTGCTTTTATTCTTATGATTATTCCTGATTTATTATTATTTATTATTTTTATTTGAGCGTAATTTACTTCAATCATTTTAAAATCTATAATTAGTGTATATTATAATCAATAGGTGGCGCCACGAGCACGTTTAACATTCTCATACTTCCATTTTTGTGTACATTTTTTTAAAACAACTCAACTTAGCTGTAGGAGAAAACAATTCAACTCGCCCCCTCAACTCGAAAACCAAAACCATTGCAGGAGAAAAACAACTCAACTCAGCAGGAGAAAAAACACTTCGACTCAACAGGAAGAAACAACTCAACTCGGTACCAGGAACGAAACAACTCGACTCAGCAGGAGAAAACAACTCAACTCGGTAGCAGGAACGAAACAACTCAACTCTGCTTTGGCGTCCATCGTCTGGAACCGCCGTCGGCACCAGGAACGAAACAACTCGACTCAACATTAGGAAACAACTCAACTCGGCACCAAGAACGAAACAACTCGACTCAGCAGGAGAAAACAACTTAACTCGGCAGCAGGAGAAAACAACTTAACTCGTCAGTAGGAACGAAAAAAACTCAACTCTGCACTTCCGTCGACCGCCTGCCACCGCCTACAACCGCCTGCACTGCCTACAACCGCCTGCACAACCTACAACCGCCTGCACCGCATTTACAGCAGAATAGGCTTTTTCTACCTACTATCCTTTTCTAATGTACCAACAAATCATATAGGTTTGATTACAGAAGAAAATTTGATCTTTAGTCATCGAAAAAAGTTAAGGCTTGAACCTCACGGCTTTATTGCAACAAAAAATCCACATTTTTTTATTGGTTTTTTTATTCTAGTATTTCGTGATACTGTGGAAGAAGAGTATCTGTGCAAATTCCCTGGCCTTAAAAAAATTATTCCAAAAGTTACGGGCAAATTACTTTATTTTAAGTACCATCGTGCTTTTGAATGTTGTTTTTGAAGGTACTTTGTGATATCTCTAACCACTGGTCTTGAAAAGGTCCTTAAGAATACAATGTTTATCAAAAATTAATATTGCATAAATAGAAAAGAACTAATATTTCATTTTGTACTTTGAGAAGGTATCAAGGTTATTTACTAGAATTTTGCACTATATTTATTTCTCAAAATATATCTAAATAATAATCGATTTGAATACTAAAAAATGGTTACTTTATAGAAAAATATTAATTTCATTTGGGGTCGAATCGGTTTATTTTCCTTCTGTAAAAAAGACAGTGAATCTGAAAAAGTACTTGCAGTATTTTAATATTACGAACAATATCGGAACAATCGGAACCAATTCTTGATTCATAGTCTCTACGACTTTAAAATATGTCTAACTATCGGATACTTTACAAATTCTCCTTCCTTAAGGGAAAGAAAAGCATTACGACCAAAAACTTCATTTGACATGAAATTTACAAGTTTAGATTTCCCTACAGCACACCCACCCATTTGGCTAAGAGTGGAGGGAAAATCCACCGAAGTGGAAAAAACCTGCCTATGTTCTTTACTTAAAATCTATACACACTTATTCTTGCTTCATTTACAGTTGACTCGTCGCTTTCTATACAATGCTCAGGGTCAGTTACCCTGAAATGAAAACTTCTTTAAGTAGTGGGAAGAAACAAACATATACTGTATGTACAAATTCATTCATATTTTACATAACATTTTCTTATACATCAATTAAAGCATCTGGTTCCGTAAAATTCCCATTCATGCATGCAGCTTTTGTTAGTGATAAATGTTAGCACTTCCTAACTACGCCGCGTCTGAAGCGACCAGATGTGAGAAAAAATATACACATACATATACATACAAATTCAAACATTTTTCAATAAACCATTAAAACAAATAACCAAAGAAATTGTCGAATCTTAGAAAAGTCATACATAGAAGTAAACAAATGCATTCTTACAAATGTTTTCTCCATATTTATATAAAAAAATTAAGACAAAAGCTGATTTTTCTCTTCAAGAAAAACAGACTCATTGTAGTGTCCACATTTGCTTGGCTTCTTAAATTTTAAACATCCACCCGTGACTTGCTTCATTGCAATAATTCTTCCGACCACTTGTTCGAAAGAAGAAAAAAAACAGAAAGAAACGATACAACCTCATTCTTTTCTTTGTCCTCTATTCGCTCTATCCACCGGATATCCGTCTAGGGCTTCTATGCTGAGGCTCCTTCTCCTGATGTTGTTCTGCGGGATACAGTCGATTCCATTGCTCATCCGCTCCTCTGGCATTCCTTCGGGCTTCTTTAATCGGCTCCGTAGGTAGTAAGGAGAAGATCTCACTGGTATCGCCTGTCTAGACCGGACTGGTCTCCTGCCAGCTACTGTTTCCTTCGCTCGGAGCTGTCCTGGTCTCCCGGTTCCTGTCATACTGGACACTTGCTCCTTGTCTGCTCTCTTCTGAAGGTGGCTTGCGCTGCCTTGTATCTAGTTGATGTGAGGGACCTGCAATGAACTGTGATCCATGGGAAGGGTTATTAAGTCTCCTATATTTATGTTTTCTAGATGATACCGATGATGAGACTGTTCTCTTTATCCCCAGTGTTGGTATAGGGGTTGGTCTTTTCTGGTCCCCATGTTCGGACCCCTGCAGAGATTTTTTCCTGCATATTTTGGACCGCTTTTTATCAGTCCTCTCCACTGACCCATTTGACCTTACTTTACACTTCAATCTCGGATCCTCCAATCCGCATTTCCCTTATTTTTTTATGACCCTTACTCTTCTCACTCGAGGGTTTCCTAGATCTTTGGGATTTTACCGGGTGCGATCTAGTCGTACCATTACTATACCTCTGTCCTTCATATAGTGTTTCAATATGACTATATAAACTAATTGTGTCGGACTGTCCTGGATGGTACACTCGTACCTGGTCGATATTAACTGTGATCCTTTTTCCCTTTTTCCAAATGATAAAAATGTAATTCCGAACTTCCAAAACTCTTTATGACCTTTCAAACTTAGGCATAAACTTTCCGACCACTCTCCTACCCGCATCACTCATAAAATGAGTTTGACCAACACCAAATCATTTACTTTAATGTTAAGCTCTCTCTTTTTCCGATTATAGTATTTTCCCCAAGTCTTATGTTGTTTCCGCATATTCTGCCTTGCCTCATCGAATTGATTTCTCAATATTTCCTCCCACATATTCAGCATCCTCTGTGACATTTATTAATTTACTAAAAGGTGTTATAATATTTCTACCTAAGAATAACTCAGTCGGAGTTTTACCTGTCGTTTCATTAACTGATGTGCACAGCGCAAAAGCGAACTCATGAAGAAATCTCTCGGTCCCAGTTTTCATGATTTCCTTCTACAAAACAAGCTATCATCTGCACTAAAGTGCGATTAACTCTTTCCGTTAAATTTGCCTGCGGCAGATATGTTACCGTTTTAATATGTTTTATCTCCAACCTGTGATTTAGGTGTTCTAAGACCTCGGATATAAATTGGGAGCCATTATCATTAATCAAAGAAATCGGAGCTCCATAACATGAAATATAATTTTCAAAAAGGGCTTTAGCTATGGCCTGGGCCGAAGCGTTTCGTAAAGGAATAAGCTCACTCCACTTAGGGAAGTGGTCAGTTATTACCAATAGAAATCTATGTCTTTCGGAGCGGGATGCGGGGTAGGCGCCTAATAAATCTAACGTTACGATTTCATTGGGGTAATTCGATACTATCGGAATTAATCGACCAGCTGTTAGCGCGTTTTTGTAATTAATTTTTTGACACCGGTCACAGGTTGATACATATTGAAATATATATTTCCTCATATACGGAAAATTACACGTATCACGCAATTTTAAACAGTTCTTCCTCTTTCCTAAATGGCCTACTAATGGCAGATCATGAAATTCTTGCTTTATTGCTTCGCGATGAGATTTAGGAATGTACACTCTTAGTTCTCCAAGAGTTGTAAAATATTTCGCGTAAAAGAGTAGACCAACAATTAATTTAAAATCCTGAGACCAATTGTCCCATACAGTTCAGTTGCATTAACGGAACCATCGTCTGGATTTTGTAACTAACGGTAGATGTGTCCTAACTCAGGATCTTCCCTTTGCTGTCTACTGGGTTGTTCTTTGGAGTTTAAGGCTAAGGCTCGAAGTGCTGCTCACGAAATTTGTGATCCATCCATATTGCCTTCTGGATTCCTAGGCAATTCGTCCGCGACAACGTTTTGGACACCAGATCGATGTTCCCATTCAATGTTAAACTCGGATAACTTGAGTGCCCATCTATAATCATTCGACTAGATAAGTTTTCCCATTCGTTAGCTTTGTTAATGCCACGTGATCTGTGATTACCTTCACCGGTAGTGATCCAAAATATGTTTTAAATTTAATCAATGCCCATATCACCGCCAAACATTCGCGTTCTGTAACTGTATAGTTTCTTTCGGCCTTGTTCAGGGTTCTAGACGCGAATGCAATAGGTCTGTGATTTTGATTTCGCACAGCACCAATTCCGACCATACTAGCATCCGTAAATAAGTTAAACTGTTCCTGAAAATTTGGCAACTGCAAAACTGGCGCCTCTGTTAATGCTCGTTTTACTTTATTAAAATCATCCTGTGCTTCCGTCTACCAATTAAATTTAGCCCCTTTTTCTTTAACCGATATAATGGCTCACATATATTTGCATAGTGGGATATAAATTTCTGATACCACCCCGCGATTCCTAAAAACTTCGACACTTCTTTATTATTTCTAGGAGGTTTCATGTCTGCAATTGCCTTGACCTTACTATTGTCGGGTTCAATCCCTTCCTTACTAATTATGAGACCTAAATACTTCAATTTGTCACATGCGAAGTGACATTTTTCTTTGTTTAGAGTTAGCCCTGCGTCTCGCAACAATGCAAATACCTGATTCAAATGATCTATGTGTTCATTAAACGATGAAGATGTAATGATAACATCTTCCATATAAACCATCACGAAACGCCCTATAACAGGTTTTAATATAATGTCGATGGCCTTTTGAAAATTTGGCGCCGCCCCTGAAAGGCCAAATGGCATTCTGAGGAATGCAAAGGTGCCATTGCGAGTTATAAACGCGGTTTTCTCGATATCATTCGGACTAATCGCCAATTGAAAATAGCCCGATTTTAAATCTAATGTCGACATGATACCAGTATGCGGAATATTTGTGATCAGATCATCAATTACCGGTAATGGATATCGCGGGTATTTAGTGAAGGCGTTAAGTTTGCGATAGTCAATCGTGAATCGATACGCCTCTGGAGAATCTGGAGGAAGGATATTATTTTTGCGCGACAAAACCACCGGTAACGAGTATGGGGAATGAATAGTACGAATTTTACCCTCCTGTAACATTTTCTCAATGTGATAGTGAATTCTTCCTTGTTTGACCCTGTCATATCGGTAGGGTCTTGACACTACCGGTCTCCAGTATCGATTTCATGGTATAAAACATGAGTTAACCCTGGCTGGTCTGAAAATAGCCCTTTAAAACCACTAAATAAATCCTTTACTTTTTGCTTTTGCCCTTCACTTAGCTACTGCTGCTAGCTAAATAGCCTTTATACCTGCTAGCTTACAATGCTCTACTTAAACACCCTATCTACTTTGCATATCCCGTTCACCTTTTAGAGCTGATTGGAAATATACGCTAATTAAAAATCCCCAAAAAGACCCCTAAGAATATTAGTGGAAAGGTTCCGTAAAGATTCGTCACAAAATTACGTTCACTGTTCAACACACAACCTCAATCTTGTTCTAAACGATTCATGCAATAACGTACCCCATGTAAGAGACTTGTATGACTTTTGTCAAAAAATTTACACATTTTTTGGGCTCAGCATTAAAAGGTGGAGAGATCTGAAAATTGTACAGAATAATGAGAACATTCAGCAGGCTATTTAATCATTACGCACGACAAGGTGGTCATCTCGATTTGACTCTGTAATATCAATTCTTTACAATTACATTTCGTTTTTAAAAGTACTTTCAAATATTTTAATAACCAGTACTAAGCAAGACGAGAAACAGGAAGCTTTAGCGATTAAAAAAAGTATGGAAGAGTTTCATTTTTTTTTCTTTTTTGCTAATTTTCTAATGTCAAATTTTACAAAGCATAAATTTAACTTCAAAAGCATTACACTCACCAAAAATAGATTTTCAAATCGTTAAGACCATGTTAAATTCTAGCTTAACGTCTATCGAGAATCTTCGTAACAATTTTGCTAATATAAAGGAAGAAGCTATTGGTTTGGCTAAAAATTGGGGTATCACCCCGGAGTTTGAGAAAAAGAGACAGAAAAGTTAGACAGTTTTTCGATGATTTCAATGCGCTGATGAAAAACTGCAAGACAGAGAACGATTGATTGAGGCGGATGTTTTTAAGTCCAATGTTGAAGTTACAACTCAATTAAAAAATCACTTTGAGAGTATGAATGGAATTTACAAATCATTAAGTTTTCTTTCTCCCAAAAATATTGTAAGAACTACAAATGACCTATTATATAATGAAGCTAGTAATCTTCAAAAAGTATATAGCCTCAACCTATCTAGTGAATTTCCAAATCAAATTATTTCTATAAAAGCAGTTTTAAGTGAAGTTTTTAATTAAGGTAAATTCGATAAAAGATTTAGGTAATTTTTTGATGGTTTAAAATAGGTTTGCTGCACCAAGTTTACCAGATGTTTTCATTGAAGTTTTATTGTTTTTGATTCTTCCAGTTACTTCTGCAATGGCGGAAAGGTCACACACATTTTCTAAATTAAAAATAATAAAAAATTATCTTCGTTGTACCATGTCAGAAGAGAGGCTCTCCTATTAGTCTTTGATAAGTATTGAACAACAAGAAGCAAGAAAAATTGAATTGGATGGATTAATAACACCGATTTTTCTAAGAAAAATGTGAGACGTCAATCGCTTTTTTTGTGATATACTTCTTGATTGTAGTGCTGTATATTAGATAGTAGTGTGTGTCGCGAAAAACCCAATGACCTATTTACTTTTGTAGTTCAACCTGAGTGGTACTGCGAGCGCATTCTTTTTTGTGTTCATGCTTTCTTATCAGTAACAGTAGTTGTATCTTTGACTTTTTGACAATTTATGCTAGAATATTATCGAACTTAAAGTAAAGCTCATTCCGGGATTCATAAACGAAGAATTTGGTAAGTGATATCTTTTTCTATCATAAGGATCTGAAATCGAAAATATTATTTTACAGTGATTGTATTTTTCTTAGTGTATCGTTTTTATTTAAGTTACAAGGCTACCAGTCGACTGTTTTGTCAGATTTTCCATTTTTTAAATACTATAAATACTCTCTAATGTTAAACGTTATTTACTTTGTTTACTCAGTCACACAGGTTGATTTTATATTCAGTTATAAGTTTAATATTTAAATATTTTTACGTGATGTGTAAAGGTACATTACGTTATGGTTTTGCAATTATTTGTATACATATATATATCCAGCTTGGGGCCCAAGATCTGACCTTGCGGGGAAGGGGGCAATTATTTTCCGTTACACCACTGGTCAAGACCAGATATTGGGGGGTTTCTATACTCCATTAAAGCTACTAAATAATATCGTCTATCTTCCCTTGCCTTTTTCGTAATGCTTTTAGAAATTCCTACTGCTTTTACAACCATTCCATTACTTGGGGAGTAATGAGGACTAAAAGGAATGCATAGTTAAAAATCCCAATCATTTGCAAACTTTTTTATAACTATAACTATTAAATGGTATATTATCTGATACTACAATATTTGGAACACCAAATCTAGAGAAAATTGTTTTAAGTTTAATTATTACCTCATCTGCACTCTTATTTACAAGTGCAGCAATTTCAATCCATTTTGAATAATAGTCTATTACAACTAGATAACTTGTATTACCCAAGTCCATTATATCAACTCCTATCTTTTCAAAGGGTCTATAGGAAACTGTATGAGGTTTAAATGGCTCTTTACTATTAGCTTTTTTAAATTTCTCACATATAAATTATTGTGATACTAATGTTTCTATGTCAGAGTTCATCCCTGGCCAATACATTATTACTCTAGCTCTTTTCTTGCATTTCTCTATCCCAAAGTGTGCCTCATGAATTAGTTGTAGCATATCTTTTCTCAAACTATAAGGTACAACTAGTTTTTCATTGCTAAATAACAACCCTTCTTGAATATAAATGTTGTTTTTAAGTTTATAATATCTTTTTATACTATTGTCTACATTTTTGTAAGATTTAGGCCAGCCCTCTGTGATATATTTAACGACTATTTGTAATTCTGGATCTCATTCAGTTTTTTTAAAAAATTGTACATCTCTCTTTTCACTCAAGGGGAAATGATTTGAAATAGTATGCACAATATTTAGCATTTCAGTATCATCCCTTACAGTTTCACTAACAGGAAATGCTCGTGATAAAGTATCAGCGAGAGACATTTGATTACCTGGTACATAATTTATTTCAAAATCATACTTTAATAATTTTAAAAACATTCTTTGCATTCTAGAAGATATTTTATGCATAGGTTTCTTAACAATTGCCATTAAGGGCTTATGGTCACTTCTGTAGAACAACTTTACGTCCATATACAAAATTATGGTACTTCTCAAATGAGAAAACAACTGCGAATAAATATTTCTCAATCTATGCATACTTTTTCTCAATGTTTGTTAAACTGCCTGAGACAAATGATGCCGGTTGATCTTTTTGGATTAAACAGGATCCTAGCCCATCTTGTGAACTATCACATTGCATTACTATTTCCTCATTAACACTAAAAACTTTTTAAAATTGGAGTTTTAGTTAACAATTCTTTAATGTTTACAAAGGACAATTCTTGTTCTTTTCCCCAATTAAATTCTACATTTTCATGGATGATTTCTCTTATAATGGAGCAGTAACTTTAGATACACTGAGTATAAATTTTGAAAGAAAATTCATCTTGCCCAACAATCTCCTAACTTCAGTTTTTGATTTTGGTGTTAGCAACTCAACAATTGCTTTTATGTGATCTGGATCAGGTTTTATACCTGATTTAGATATAATTTGACCTACAGATTTTATATCTCAGACACCCTATATTACACTTTATCTTTATTAAACTTTATATTTAACAATTTGGCTCTTTCAAGAACTCTTGACATAATTGCATTATGTGTGTGAATCATCATATAACTTCCTGCAACAATAATGTCATCAGAATAAATGTCTATTCTCACAATATCTCCAAAAAGCTTTTGATTTCTTTTCTGAAATACCTCAAGTGCAGAAACTATACCAAATGACATTTTGTTGAATTTGTAACTTCTAAAAGGTGTATTAAATGTACGAATTTCAGAGTTAAATTAATCTAAAGGTACATGCCAAAAACCATCTTTCAAATCTACAACCGAAAATATTTTCTTGCCCTCTAATCTACCAATGATATCATCTGTACAAGGAATTTGATAATGTTCTCTTTTAATTGCTGTGTTAAGATCTCTAGGGTCTAAACATAATCATAAATTCCCATTGAGTTTTTCTACAATGACTAAACTTTGCACACAATCAGTTGGCTTATTAACTTTCGACACTATTCCTTCTTTTTCTAATCTATCTAAAGTACTTTTTAATTTCCGTTGCAAAGCCAGAGGAACACGTCTTGGTGGGTGAATTACTGTGGTACAACATTATCTTTTAAAGTAATGTGATATGGTCCATTTGGAAATTATCTTACCCCAGTAGATACATCTATATATTGCTTAATAAATTCTCATTTTTTTACTTATACTACATTCAATAGGATCAATTCTTTCAATAAGTTTTAATTCTTTACAACCTCTTAACCCTAATATTGGTTTGGATTTTACATGTACTACATAGAAAAGCAAAGGAACATTTTTGAGTTTATCAGTACAGCAATTAATTATAAAGAACCATTTGGCTTTAAATTAAAATTACCATATGCAGTTAGAGATATATTAGTTTTACTAAGTTTTGGATTAACTTTAAACATACTCAAAATATACATGTATCGGCTCCAGTATCCAGTTTAAAATTTACATCAAAACACTTATTATTTACATCAAATGAATCATTTTTATACCAAGTTTGTGATGGTCCCTGGGGACTTCACTTTGAGAACTAGAATAATTATGAGACATAAAAGAACTAGTAGCCATTTTTATAAATAACTTTCTTTATTTGGATATCTTTCCCAAATAAAATCAAAAACTTATTAACAAATTCGACTACTAATATTATGAGGTTTTAAAGATAATATCCTTTAAATTAGCTTAATTAATTAATAATTCAATTAATTAATTTATTAAATAATGATCACGCAGAAATTACCACGATAAGAGATCCCAGAGTTATATTTAATAATGTTCTTATTGAACATTTAATTTTAATCCGACTCTTAAAGCTTGAGTGAGACTTTAACTTCAAAAGGATATTTACCACTCGGAATCTCAATTCTTCATGAGGTTAATTTATCTTCAACAACAATATTTCAATTCAAAATCACTATAACTCTATGTTTCAATGTCTATCTCCTACTGCTCTAACTTTACTATTTCGTTTGACTTAAATACTGAATCTAATCTGCATAATAAGGAATCCTGTTCGCTTTTTGGAGTTGATTGAAATAGGTAGGGAATTAAATTTCCCTAAAAAGTCGGTTCAGAAGGTTAGTGATAAAGTTCCGTATAGATTCGTCACAAGTTGTTTCACTTACCATTTCTGCATTCTTGAAATTAGAGTCTGTACTATTTTTCATTGCACATTTAGTTTCATTTTCATTCACAGAATCAATATAAACCAGTTAATGTTCAGGAACGTTCATTTCATGAATGTTCTTTGAATTGTGGAAACATTTAGCAGCAAAATGGTTTTTCTTCTTGCACTTGGCACTTATGTTTCCGAACGCTGGACACTCTCGAGGCTTGTGTGTTTTTGTCCACACTTTTTGCAGTTGTACTGGGTTTTAGGCTTGTTCTGACTCTCCTTCACGCAGTTTATCGTACTTCATATTTCGGATTTGCTTACGGCTCGCTTCAGCTGCCCGGACGATTTCAATCGATATTTCGATATTGAGGTTATTTTCTCGCAGGAGTCGTTATTGTAACCCATTGTCTTTAATTCCCAGGACAACGCGGTCTCGAATCAATCCATTTTCTGGCTCTGCAAACTCGCCCGTCGATGCTAGATTCTTTAGCAGAGTGACATGTCTCAATTGTTTGGCCCTCCAGTTGGATACATGAAAAAAATTTATAACGCTCCTAAACAACATTCTGTCTTGGTGAGCAATATTCTTCAAACTTTTGAAGAACTTCCGAAAAATTCGCTTTCGATTCTAACTTGAAGGTGTTTTATATTTCAAGTCCTTCACTGCCCAATAAGTTCAACAGGATTGCAATTTTAATTTTATCTGTTCGATCGTCCGTTTCTGTTGCAAGCAGATAATTCTCCAGTTCTTGCTGTGGGGTGCCTCGGCACCCACCTAATTCCTCTTCATTGGAAACAACTTGAGAGCAGAGAGAAGTGAACTGATATGAACGGACACTCAAAAAACCTATCTTCGTTCAAACGTTGGCTCCCCACTTCTCTCTCTGACTCTCTTGAGGAAAGACGTGTTTTCCCTTTAGTTAATTTCTATGGTTCAACCTAAGTAATTAGTAATTCTTGTAATATTCTATAATGCTGTAAATTAAAAATATGTTTAACCTTTATTATCATTCATTTTTACTATTTACATGGCGTGGAATGAATCTTTAATAGATTCTCACTTCACGCCATAATTGGTGACCTGAACACGCGTGAACGCAATCCGTTAACATCCAGTTCATCTTAAAGATAACAATGTTAATTTTTTAATTTCCTAATTTTAATCTCATCCTCGGATTCCTCCCACCATCAATTTTTACTTATTTCATGCCTGAACTGTCACTGGAAAATCAGTAAGTTTTTATGCTTTTCTTTTTCCTATATGTGTGCTGTATGTTTTTCAAAAATTTCTGTTGCACTCACGTTTAACACAGTCTGAATAACTTTCTTCCAAAAACTGTTTGGCCATTTCGCGAAGAGATAATTTTTTGTGTATTGCATGCATGTAAGATTTTTAATCCTGTATACATATTTTATTGCAAATATAATTTTATTTTTCTAACGTTTGTTTTTCAACGTAAAATATACTTGTGTAAAAATTTTTTTATTTACCTTACAATATGCCTAATGAATGTGATAGTAACCAGATATCCCCCACGTGGCAGTCAAACCACCACCTTTTTGGAAACCTAACCCTGCGCTATGGTTTGTGCGATTAGAGGCGCAGTTCGATTTAGCCAAAATTTTAAGTTATACCACTAAGTTTAATTATGTTCTGTCTGCTGTTGAGTCAGACATTTTAAATTCTGTTAGAGATCTGGTTCTAAACCCCCACTGAAAACGGAAAGTACGAAGCCTTAAAAAAGCGTTTAATCGAAGTGCATTCAGAAAGTGAGGATTCTAAAATTCGAACTCTCCCTAGGGCTTAAAATTAGGGGACCAACGGCCATCACAGTGCCTTTGCGCATGCGTTGCCTCGTCGCCGATAATGTTGGTGAGCCACTTCTGAAATCGCTGTGGCTCGGACGTTTGCCTAACGGAACGCCAACAATTCTTGCTGCTCTCAACGAAAACATAGATCAGCTAGCTACTGTTGCTGATAAAATCAATGATCTGACTTTTTACCAATGAATTAATTCAGTTGCAGCAACATCTGAAAAAAAACTGCGTAATTAGAACAACAAATTGCTCAACTTACACAGCAAGTAAGCGAACTATCTTGTTTCGGGAAGCGTTCCCGTAGCCCATCCCGCAACTCAAACCATTTCCGCAGTCGCAGTAATTCGCGAAAACGTTTTAAAAGGTACAAAGAACCCACAAATGGATATTGTTTTTACCACAAATTTTGGCAACAAAGCAAAAAAGTGTACTACTCCATGCTTTTTTCGCTCGGAAAACTAGAAGGGCGATCGTCTCCTAGCCCCATTGGCAATCGCCTCATTAACCGCGTTTTATTGGCCGATTCTTCCTCTAAGATAACTTTTTTGATCGATACAGAAGCGGATATCTCTGTTATTCCAAAATCATTCGCGCCTCATGCTGAAGTTTAACAAGACTTAACTTTGTACGCCACGAATGGCACAAAAATACCAATTTATTGTACAAAACAATTTTGCTTGATTTAGGTTTGAGACACCAATTTACCTGGTCTTTCGTAATCGCAGATGTACGCCAACTAATCATTGGGGTTGATTTTCTTAAATATTTTAATTTGCTTGTCGATGCTAAACATCATAGAGTTATCGACGCCAACACTAAACTTTCTTCGAACGGCCAACTTCCAAAAATTAAGTCTGTAGCATCTGACCTAGCGATATTAGTCGGCAATACTAAGTTCGATAAGGTTTTAAAACAATATCCTGAATTAATTAACCCTTCACAACCGATAAATGTTGATACTTCGAATCAGGTTTATCATCACATAGAAACTAAAGGCCCGCCAGCATTTTCAAAACCTCGTCGCCTCGCACCCACAATTTTAAAAGCTGTTAAGAAGGAGTTCGAATACCTTATGGCGCAAGGTATAATTCGACCGTCAAAGAGTTCCTGGGCAAGTCCACTGCATGTTGTTAAAAAATCTAATGGGGAGTATCGACAATGTGGTGATTAGCGTAGACTTAACTCAGTTACCGTTCCCGTTTGCTATCCAGTCCCTCACATTCAAGACTGAACTCGTGGCCGCGGTAGCCGAGTGGTATAGGTATCGGACCGTGGCTTGCTTTGTCACGGGTTCGAATCCTGTACCACTAAAGACCCGCCGTGTAGGGCAGCGATGCACGTTAAATCTGTCGAGAGCTGAAACGTCCTCCCGTTGGTGTGGTGTGGTAGTTAGGAGAGGGGGGTGCCAGCTCAGGTGTCGTCCACGTCACTTGACCATGGTTTAAAATTACGTGGTCCGTCGCCAAAAGCCCTCGTGTAGCTGAATAGTGCGACGTTAATATTCAATCAATCAATCAATCAAGACTGAACTCAAAATCTGTTTGGAAAAACTGTATTAACTACTTTGTATTTGGCCCGAGCGAAACATCAAATAGCAATAAATCCTCCCGATATTCCTAAAACAGCCGTAACTATCCCATTTGGTCTATTCGAGTATACTGCTATGCCTTTTGGACTTCGAAATTCCCCCCGGTCAAACATTTCAGAGACACATGCATCAAGTTTTAGCTCATCTAGAATTTTGTATTCATATTTTGACGACTTACTCATAGCATCTTCCTCCGAGGACGAACACCTTGACCACTAACATCAAATCTTTTCTCGTTTAAGAGATTACGATCTCAAGTTAAACTCCGATAAATGCGTTTTAGGCAAAAACTGTAAAATTTCTGGGTTGTCTTATCACAGCTGAGGGTGTTAGACCACTTCCCGATCAAGTCGAAGCCACTGCAAATTTTCTAAGCAAGATACTATTTCACAACTAAGGCGTTTTTGGCCATGTTAAATTTTTATAGACATTTTTACCCATGCAGACGTGACACAAGCACCACTTAACAAGTTGCTTACTAATTTAAAAAAATACAAACGTCTCGTTCCTTGGAACGAGGGAAGCGAACCGCATTTATGCAAGAAAATCCCTCATTGGCTAACGTTGCAACCCTGAATTATCCCACCCAAATCAACAGCTCTATTTACTGGTTGACGCGTCCAACTCCGTGTGGCCGCGGCGCCAGTGGTATAGGTATCCGGACCGTGGCTTGCCTTGTCACGAGTTCGAGCCCAGTGCCACTAAAGACCCGCAGTGTAGAGCAGCGATGCACGTTAAATCTGTCGAGGCTGAAACGTCACTCCCGTTGGTGTGGTGTGGTAGTTAGGAGAGGGGTGCCACCTCAGGTGTCATCCACGTCATGACCATGGTTCAAAATTAAAGTGGTCCGTCACCAAAAGCCCTCGTGTAGCTAAACAGTGTGACGTTAATAATAAATCATCATCAATCATCATCACCAACTCCGCAGTTGGAGGTGCATTAAATTGCTTGACGGAAAATGGTCCTCAACCTATCGCATTTTCTCACGTAAACTGGGTGCAACAGAAACTTAATACAGCACGTATGACGGCGAACTTCTTGCTATATACTTAGCAATAAAACATTTTAGACACCAGCTAGAAGGACATAATTTTATAATATTCAAAGATCATCGCCCTTTAACTTTTGCGTTTAATAAAATCGTATTCGTGTTCTCCCCGTCAACTCAGGCATCTTGATTTCATATCGCAGTTCAACACATATATCAGACGTGTTTCAGGCTCTGATAACTCCGTGGCAGATGCTCTCTCAAGAATTAATACCCTTAATCTTTCAACCACTGACCTCCAACACTTAGCCGATAGTCAAACCAAAGATGAGGAACTTAAAAAACTTTAATTTCTTCCAATGACTTATACATTAAATTAAAACCTTTACAAATGGGAAACGCTCTTGAAATCTTCTGTGATGTCACTAGAGAAAAAGTACGACCTTATATGCAAGAGGAACTTCTCACTTTGAAGTATTTCGCTCTCTCCATAATCTCTCGCATCCGGGCATTCGTGCCACGAAGCGCCTCATCCAAGACCGCTTCGTCTGGCCGTCCATGCTGAAGGACCTTGCTAAATGGCCACGATGCTGCATTCCATGCCAACGATCCAAGGTCCAGAGGCACACCGTGAGCCCAATACAACCTTTTGCTCCAACCGTTGAGAGATTTCAGCACGTCCATATAGATCTACTTTGACCATTCCCACCATCCGATGGCTTCACCTTCCTGTTGACATGCATTGATCGCTACACCCGATGGCCGGAGGTCATTCCTGTCAGTGATATCTCCGCTGAAGCCGTGGCAAAAAGCTTCATTGCTAAATGGATATAGTGATTCGGTGTACCTGCCATCATATCCACGGACCAAGGAGGCCAGTTCCAGTCTCGTCTTCTCTACAGCCTGAAACAAATGTTGGGAATTCAACGAATTCGAACCACTCCGTACCACACTTCTTCGATTGATTGATTGAATATTAACGTCGCACTGTTCAGCTACACGAAGGCTTTTGGCGACGGACCACGTAATTTTGAACCATGGTCAAGTGACGTGGACGACACCTGAGCTGGCACCACCCTCTCCTAACTACCACACCACATCAACGGGAGGACGTTTCAGCTCTCGACAGATTTAACGTGCATCGCTGCCCTACACGGCGGGTCTTTAGTGGTACTGGGATCGAACTCGTGACCAGGCAAGCCACGACCCGATACCTATACAACTCGGCTACCGCGGCCCCACACTTCTTCCAATGGTATGGTTGAACGTCTTCATCGAACCCTCAAGCAAGCTATTCGATGTCACGTTATCAAGTGGACAGAATCGCTACCAGTGGTCCTGCTGGGTCTGCGAGCGTGCATCAAGGAGGACCTCAATGCCTCCTGCGCTGAAATGGTAATTGGAAAAACCATTGTGCTTCCAGGAGAATTCTTTGAACCTTCAAGTCAGACCCCAACAGATCCCTCTGAGTTTCTCTTAAGGCTGAGAGAAACATTCCGGACTCTTAAGCCAACCCCTGCCATTCATCTACCTCATGTTTTGTGCACACAGCCCTCAAAACCTGCTCCCATGTCTTTGTTAGGGTCGAAGGATTAAAACCATCATTGACAGCACCCTATCAGGGACCATTTGAAGTTTTGAGTAGGACCGACAAGCACTTCACAATCAAAATAAATGACAGGACATCCACGCTCGGCATTGATCGGCTTAAGTCAGCTTTTCTGTTAAATGACACAGACTCGACAAAAAAGCTCTTCCCAGTACAGAAAAGTAGCCATCCGGTTGTACTTTCTCCTAGAATTCATCAAAATGTGCCCATACCAGCCACGACTCGCTCTGGTAGAAGGATCCGATTCAACCCGAAGTACTTGTGAATTTTCATTGACTGTGAATCAAAGGACTTTTCATCACATGAAAAACTTTAAGACTTTCGTACCTTCGGTACTCAAGGGGGGAGGAGTACTGTAGCGTGTGCCTGGGCACCCACCTAATTCCTCTTAACTGGAAACAACTTGCGAGCAGAGAGAAGTGAACTGATATGAACGGACACTCAAAAAACCTGTCTTCGTTCGGACGTTCGCTCCCCACTTCTCTCTCTAACTCATTTGAGGGAAGACGTGTTTTCCCTTTATTTAATTTCTATGTTTCAACCTAAGTAATTAGTAATTCTTGTTATGTTCCATAATGCTGTAAATTAAAAATATGTTTAACCTTTATTATCAATCATTTTTACCATTTATATGGCGTGGAATAAATCTTTAATAGATTCTCACTTCACACACATGCCATACTTGCCTCCATTTTCGTCATATTTCTTTCACATTTTCTAGCGAAAATTGCAGTGGAGCAGGGGGTCGGAAGGTTTCCATAACGCACTTGGATATCTTTTCAATCCTATATAATCACTTATACTTCTGTCACCATGTTATGTTTATTAGTTTCAGAATGTTCTTCAGAGCATTTGTATTCGAACATTTCAAACAGTTCTTCGTTATATCATTTTATTAAGCATGAGGTGACAACGTCATCTCACAACAGCAACAATACAAGCAATTATATTCAGTTACAATGCACAGTTAACACAAGTACACATTCACAGTTACAGTTATCATGACAGATATTAAGGATTTCACACACACACAACGAAGTATTAAACATTTCAAATAAATTAGAGGTTATCTCAATAGAAGAGTATAAAATTTTAAGGAACATTACGGGTTAGGCGCGCATAATATAAAATTTGGATGCTCGGATTGGAAACGTATATTTCTTTCAAATAGAGATCAATTTCGATTCAGAAATGCAGGACAAAACATTTGAGACTTCTGGATAGAAGAGATTTAAAAATGCCTAAAAATATATATTGCTATGAAAAAGTCATTTCAACGCAATTTTCCACTTTTAATTTGTTAATATCGAAAACATTCGAATTAAGATTTCTTAAAGTTAGATGCCAATTATATCCTGTTTACAAGGACAACTGAAGCATATTTGGAATTGCATGAGTTGCAAAATCTCTCGCATTTGTTTCATTCATCTTGTGCAAAGTGTAACTCACCTGCATTTTCATATTTTTAAAAAATATATTCATTACATTCAGGAATATATGCTTAAATATACAAAAAGCTCAATGTGTGTGAAGAAATTTTAACGGTGAAGGATAATCGAAAAATATAAAGAAATTTAAGGCCAATTTAGATCAATGTTTTTTATATTTCACTGTTTTATTTATTTAAATATTCAATTATCTATTGGTATATTATTTAAGGTTCCTGTACTTCCTTATACTTCATTTTTTTTTTATTCAAAATAGATTTTATGCACATGTTTAAAATAGTTCACATAAATATTACTTAAAGAAAAATTCTATTTATTTACATTATTCGTTTAAATCATTTTCATGAATCTTTTAGCATTCAAAGTATGTTAAATGTAAAATACTATTTTTTTAATTTCAAAAATTTTGTTTGATTTTTAAATATTTTTACCTAGGCATAAATTTTTATTTGTAGCGCATAAAAAAATAATCTAAAAATTGGTTTGAATAATATCAGTACAAATCCAAATGATTCAAAACTAGAAAAAGTAATCAATACTTTGCCTCATTAATAAAATATATTCTATGAACAGTTTTTTTTTGTCAGATTTATAGGTAAAGTATTCTTTTGTAATGAATAAGTGTTCTAACGCATAATCTAGAATATATTTTTGCTGTATAATTACTGGGGTATCTAAAACTGTTTGTGTCATTTCTATATTTGTATATATTTTTACATGCACTGCATTCTTTATTTGTTTATTTTTTTGCATGATTTGCATTTGCATATATTTTTGCATGAAGTTTTGCATTTGTATATATTTTTGCATGAAGTTTGCATTTGCATATATTTTTGCATGAAGTTTGCATTTGCATATATTTTTGCATGAAGTTTGCATTTGTATATATTTTTGCATGAAGTTTGAATTTGTATATATTTTTGCATGAAGTTTGCATTTGTATACATTTTGCATGAATTTTGCATTTGTATATATTTTTTGCATACATGCCTTTTTTGATTCATTGATTACATTAAAATGTTGCTAAATTCACATTTAATATACCTCTAATGCTTTACTTTTCATATTTTCTTTACAAGTAAACGTTTCTTTTGTTATTTTATCTTATCGAAAATATTTTATATTGAGTCAGTTTTTACTGAGATGTTTCTTACATTGTTATGAGCCTTTCACGAGTGATATTTTCCCCTTTCACCTGAAAATATTAGACATCCTTCCAAACGTATTAATACATAACTTTATCTGAAAATTTCCTAAATAAGAATTATAAAAAAAATAATCAATATAAATGTGGAAATATTAGTCTACGACCTGAAAAGAAGTAAATGTCGTAAGCTTTATATTCCTGACAGCCAGTGCGAGTAGCAAATCATTCCCTTCTTTCGTGATGTCATCAAAGCTCTGTCGCGGCTTAGTCCTTCAAGATGACCTTGGTCATACCCATCGTCTACCTTTTTTCAACGCTCTTTCTAAACCTTTTTTGGAAAATTGATAGTTTCTCGTGACTCAAAAATATGACCTTAAAGTCATATCCTTTGACTTTAAATGTCATATGACTTTAAGGTCATATCCTTTGAGGTGCCTTAGCTTGTAGGCAGAAATATATTTTTTGGATACCGCCTCTTCTGGTATGTCATACCCAGCGCGTGAATCGCCGTTGCAGTTCTAAATGCATGAGTACGTTTTAAATCTTCCTTATGCAATGGCGTATTCTTGTAGTTATGATGAAGAAATGTGATATTTAAGTAATTCAATAGATACAGTATTTAACAGAAATAGTAGAACAGCATTTTTGGATGAAATTCTGTTCGTAATTATGATGAGGAAGAATCAAATGATGAAGAGTATAACAGCAAGTATGATTCCTCCACTGAAATCGATTCAGATTTCGAAGATAATTTAGAAATAAATATTTTATATGTATAGAAACATAAAGATTTGGGAAGAATGTGACTTTAAAGGAGACAACTGGTACACATCTTATCCACTTTCAGATGAAAAGAAAAAAAAAACCTATCACTGAAACAATAAGAGAAAATAAAAAAGAAATTCCAAAATAAGATATAGACGGCATACAGCTCTTTAATGAAATAACTTCATTCAAAGATTTTTTTTCCTGGTAAAAAACAGTCAACTGAGGTATTAGAAATTATAGTGAAAAATGATCTTATTCCCTGTTTTCCCAATTTCGCTCTAGCATTTAGAATTTTTTTTAACTTTACCTGTTTCTGTAGCTTCCGGTGAAAGAAGTTTCAGTAAATTAAAAATTACTTGAGAAATAATATGACACAAGAAAGGCTTTCAGATTTGGCCATAACCTCAATTGAATCCGAAAGCTCAGAAAAAAATTGATTTAACCGAAACTATTAACAAATTTGCTTCTCAGAAAGCCAGAAAAGCTATTTTATAGTTACAGTAAAATCCGGCGTATAACGTGCCCCATCACATATTTTCCGTATAATACGCACACCCTTTCTTACGAAGATACCTGGAATGCCTGTGCGCAATGATATTATGTTTTGAAGTCTTTTATTTGAGTATTATTCCAAGCTTTAGTAATAGTACACTTTCAGAATTACACACACACACACAACCCTTTAAGTTCATTAGGAATGATATTTCTTTCACAGAAACAATATTTCGATATATGCAAAAGTCTGATCTTTTTCTATGCTCATCATTTTGTATTTTTACAGCTCTCATTTTTATACACGGTGTATAGCGTGCAACCGTAAATTTCGATCTTATTTTTTGAGTTAAAAGTGCGCGTTGTACACCGGATTTTACGGCATACTTTATTACTTAGTATTAAGAGAAAGACTGATTTATATACGTTTCGTTTCACGAGACTTGTGCTTAGTATTTATTTTTATTATATTGTATTTATTTGAGTAAATTTTGTTG
Source organism: Trichonephila clavipes (assembly GCA_019973935.1). Taxonomy (NCBI): domain Eukaryota; kingdom Metazoa; phylum Arthropoda; class Arachnida; order Araneae; family Nephilidae; genus Trichonephila; species Trichonephila clavipes. Next base: position 21,620 of record BMAU01017280.1, on the reverse strand, counting down.
TTTTGCATTTACAATTATAAAATGTTTCTTTTTATTTTAAAGGTTATATTTTTGTTAGTTTATTATTTTGTTTAAGTATTTTGACGCTCATTACCTGGCCAAAAAATGAAGTTGTGCACTTCAAATTTTATTTCAGTTATTATTAATGTTTTATATTCTTATATAAGTAGATGAGTTTTTAACGTCAACGTTAAGTATTAGTCCAAATATGAAAAGTTCACTAGGGGGCGGGGCGGCCGATACCCTAGGACCCAGGGATTCTAGGGGGCCCAAAGCCTGATTGACGCCAAGCACATATTAGGGTTTGGGGTGCAAAAGCTGATTTTGCAAGGGGCCCTAATATTCTCCGTTACGTCACACACACACTGCCTAGATTCCTCTCTTTCCAATCAACTACATGTCTTGCTGTCCCTTTACTTAATACAAGGATAGAAAATTAAATATTTTTAAATTACAGCCGCTAATTTTAGCACAATTTGAGCGCATTAATTTGCTTTTTCGAAGTGATTATGCTGATCATCGCAAATTGCTGAAAGAATTAAAAATATTTCACCCTTACTCTTTTAAGGCCAACGGCCATATTTTCAAAAACTACCTTTATCCAACAGATGGCGTTGCTTGCAACTTGAATGACGTCAAAGTGATGATGTTTGTAAAAAGATAACCTTTCGTTACTATGGACAAGTTCTAACGTAAAGTTTACTATGGGGGCGCTGATGTCGTTGGAACCCTTTTTGTTTTCCGGTTTCAGCAAAATATATTGTTTGTATACGTTTGTAGGCAGTAGCTATTTTAATTTGTCTTAGATTTCGCAAATTTTTTTTTTTATCAATTAAAAATGAGCAGCCCTAGTAAGAGCAAACTGGGAACTATGTGTTCTGCAGTTGGATGCAGTATGAGAAGCGGTACAAATTTGCTTTCGGCTGTTAAAATGTACCGCTTTCCAACAAATTCATCTAGAAGGCTGCAATGGGAGGCTGCATTGCAAAGAAAAAAAAATTGGAAAGCAAATCCTAAATCTGCGCTTTGTAACAAGCATTTCATTACAGGTTAGTATTGAAATGATTCTATTCTAATTTTGTTGCATTTTATCGAAAAAATCTTATGTATTTTGTTACAAACATTGCTCGAGTCTTGTTTATGGTAACCTTGGCCATACTTTTGGCGACCGTTTTCATAACAATAATATGAAGTAGTTTTCAACTTATTTTATTTATATTATTTGCACAATCACATTTATTTGTATTTTTAAATGTATAAATTCAAAAAAATAACCTGTTGTTATTATGCACAAATATTTGTTGTATGAAATCATTATTTTTTGTGTATCTAAGTATAATTACGTAGCGTCGAAATCAAAATTATCCAGACATTAGTTTTGTGAGAATTAAATTTTAATCTGTGTTGTAATAAAAATTTAATGTAATATGTTGCGCTTCGTTTTATTATTATGATTTGTTAAATGAAAGGATAATTTTAACTAAGCCTAAGTCATGAGTGGCCAACTTTTTTGGAAAGAGTGTCACTATCTGATAAAAAGAATTATGCATACCACTTCCAACTAACAAAAGAACATGGAAAGGTAAAACGATGTTACTTAAGGATTAATATGACTGTTTACTCAAATCGTGCCCTTTTTTATGCTAATCTTAATAGTGGAAATTTAAAAATAATGTAATAAATAAGACAAAAGTACAAACTTAAGTTTTATTGTTAATAAATTTTTTACAGGTTCATACAATCAGTTAGGTTATATATAAAATAAAAATGAGTAGCTTGAAATATTTAATTCAAGATATTTATTATAGACCATCAGTACTTTTTTAATGCACTTTTTAAATTGTAGTTTTTTTTACCAAGTCATCTATATTAGAGTTAATTATCAAAGATGCTAACAATTGTGGAAAGAGTGCCTTGAGTTAGCTATTCCTGGTCTAAGTTTTCAATTTTGATCTTGTACATAGTCAACTATAATAAATATAAATGTTATAAATGAAGCATTGTTAATTATAAGAATTATTTCATTTCTAAAATTTTTTTAATGCAAATTACCTAAAGAAATAGTGATGCTCAGAAATTAAAATGCTTTGCAGGGAAACCTTCTAGTGATGCTGAGCATCCTGATTATGTGCCATCTATATTTGCCAGTATGAAGAATAAAGGTTCATCAAGTTCAGTGAACCGATATAACAGGCAGGTAAAACGTAGAGAAGTGTGGAATGCTCCCTTAACTGGTATGTTCAAATTTTGTTAGTATCGCAAAGTAATCCGAGTAATTGTATTAATTTGCATATTAATTTAGTTTATTTAACTCATGCATATTTAATTCGAAAAATATCAAAAAATTAGTTCAATTTATTAAAAATTTTAATTTCCTTTTGAAATTTTTTGGCTGATTAATATTTATTAATTTTAATTTTATGAAATAATTTTTCCTTCATTAATTTTTTCCAGAAATTGAGAATGAACCCCCTGTATTGAAGCTTGATACCAAAGTAGATTGCCAGACTGACTTAACCTTTGAAGAAATAAATGAAATGGAGAAATGCACTAGAGACAAACTTTGTGAACATAACCCATATAAACATTCACAAAATGAGATTTTTAACAATGCGAAAGCTTTTAATTTTTACACCAAAATTTAAAATGTTGCTTTCTTCACTGCGTTGTTGAATCTGGTTTTATCTGGGTGGAAGCCTCTCACAAATACATCCCTTGAGTACTCAGAACAGTTGCTTTTGGTTTTTATGAAACTTCGGCTTGGTTTATTACATGAAGACCTTGCCTTTCGTTTCAAAATTTCCTGCATTGAAATTTGTTTGCAGCATTTTAAACATGGAAAGTAATAAACATTTCTGTAAAATATTGTTATATTGATAATGTACTATTTTTCATACCAATGTTTACATTTTATATAAGAAACCTTTTTCTTTTTTTAAATGTATTTCTTTAGTGCATTGAAATTTGCAGCATTTTAAACATGGAAAGTAATAAACATTTCTGTAAAATATTGTTATATTGATAATGTACTATTTTTCTTACCGATGTTTACATTTTATATAAGAAACCTTTTTCTTTTTTTAAATGTATTTCTTTAGTGCACTGAAATTTGTTTGCAGCATTTTAAACGTGGAAAGTAATAAATATTTTAAAAAATATTGTTGCATAAAATATTAAAATTGAAAATTCATCACATGTAAACAAATAAAATAATGAATATCATATTAATCTAGATATGTCTAATAGTAATACTGAAATGTATTTTCACAAACAGCCAGTGTTCATAGAATATTAGTTAATATATAAGTTTTTGATTACAAGAATTCCCTTTTAGTGAAAGTGTATATTATGGTAACATTGTTATCAATCATAAGTTCCTAATTTAATTCTCCTTTTTGTATGGAAACTTTGAATTTAAATTTTTCATTTCAATAAGTGTACATTATAATATAAATATTTCTTGTCTTGATTAAATTTTTATTTCCAAAGTGATTCCAACATATTTAAAGTAAAGGCAATAATATTTATTCTTTAATGTAGTAATGATTCCAAACCACTGAAAAAATATATGCAAATTAAAGAAATTTAACTTTTCAAAAATTTTACTTATAGTAATTATTATACAATATTAAGGGAAAATATCATTAGAAAAAATGTAATTGTTTTTAGAAATTCAATTATCCTTTGTTTTTACTAATTGAATTACATGTAGACTTAAAAAAATAGTTTATTTAAAAGTATCATGTGTGTGTGTGAAAGTTTTTGATTAATTAAGATTTATCCTTTAATGAAAATAAATTTTTATTTTTACAACACAATGAATTGCATATAAAATAAAAAATAATTTATTAAAACATATAATAAATACAAATTAATTTCTTAAAATTTCTGGCAAAACATATGTTTGGAAAAAGCGACCAAGTAGTGGTTTTTGTAAATTCCAGTAATTTTCATCACATTCAATAATTTGACAGTGGAAATTTTTGTCAGTAGATGTTACAAAATAACATCTACTTAGTTTCCATATATCCATTTGTCCTTGAATTTGATCAAAATATACATGATTTCTTTTTAAATTGAGAGAATCATCTACAAAAAATTTTTTCGTGGAATTTGCTCCACTACAAGTCCTTTTCCTCTAGCAGGGCATTTTATCTCCAGAAGAGCTGTTTCATAGCAATCACACATGACAAGGCCATCTGGAGTTGCCCCAAGAAAGATGTTCTCCTTGTCGACAAGCAGACCACATGGCAAGAGCATCCCATTCACATGTTGATCAGAGAAATAAGTCAAGAATTGCTGTTTTGCAACAGCTTCTTGATTTTTCCCCCAGTCAATGGCAGCATTTGAAAAACTCTTGCCAAAGATTTGGTTGACCAAACCTTTTTGTCCAGTTTTGCAACGTAAAATCTTCCCAAAAAGGGAAGTTACTCTTCCCTTTCTTTGTGGTGATTCCACATTGCACTGGATGCTTGGTCTCTTGTAGACAATTCGATATTCTGGATTGTTTCATGCGACAATGAACAATCCAGTAACATCGAATGTATGGAGTCATCAGCCCTGACATGTTTCAACATTCCAGAGAACTTCGTTCTAAGTAGTTCAATTAAGTTCGGAAGATGATTTTCTTCCTGATGCTCTGTTTCACTGGCAGATGATGTTTCTTCCTCATCTGTTAGATCTTCCAGATATGGTGCATCAGGATTATGTTCCTGAAATATTAGATTAAATGAATCGATAATGTATTACTTCAATAAAAATGTGATGTATTATTAGTTCATGTGTGTAACATAAAATAGATTATAAAAACAAGAATTGATTTTACACTCAAATAAGTATCATTTTGCTCACACTCTTGGCAATGGCAAAATTAATTCATATGCATAAACTGGCACTAGTGTATTATATCTGTTGGTAAAATCACTGATATGTGCCAAATATTTTGCCACTCAACATTCTCTCATGGTATTCAAACGTAACAACTAATATATTTTGTTTGTAAAGTCGTATTGTTTCCCAAAATTATGTGATTGGTTCATGAATGACGAAAAATGGGATGTTTCACAAGATCCAATGCAAAAAATAATAGTACAGAAAATTGTTATAAATATATGAAAATTATTATTTTTTTTTTCATAAATTTACCTTAATAGCTTCTAAGAAAGTTTTATATGCTTCTTCAGAAGGCAATTTTGATTTTTAAAAACCATCTGTTTGCATTTTCTTTTTCTGCTAAAATTGATAGCAGAAACTTGTACTGGATCAACCTGTTAGAAACATTGCAATAAATGATTTTACTTTAAATCTGAAAATATTCGATTAACAATACATAAAAACTTAAGCCAATTTTTTAAATGTAAGATTTCAAACAAAATGATAAAATATTTCCATTAATAACACAAAATAAAGAGGAATATTAAACTTAATTTTCACAAAAGCTTGCTTTTACAGAAGGAGTTTCTCTATCATGAGTTATCAACAATGATTTTAATGTAAGCAAATTTCTTAAATGTTTCAAAATTAAAATTTATATAAAACTTTTTAAAAATGTAATGCCTAGTTAAAACTAAGTTTAATTCTAAAGTATTATTTCATGAAGCTTACTTTCTTGCTAGTTTTGTTCCACATACAAGCTACAGATGTTGGTGCAGGGCTCTCATTATTTGCCATTTCAACAGCAAACAAAAAATGCTGCAACATGAGAACAAACTTCTCCTAATCTGAAAAAGAGCACTAATTTTAAAATAACACATCAATGCAAATAAGTTCAATCGGACAATTTTCAAAGAACAGTAAAAGTTTAAATGTCTTATTTAAAGAAAAGTGGTAATTTTAAAATACACACTTATTTAGAATCTTTCAGGATAATTAAAAACAACGAATCTCATAAATGATTGAAAGTCCTAATATATAAATTCAAGAATAAAGATATCATGCTATCCTTCACTTTTATTAATTTAAAAAACAATGCTTACCCAGCCATGCAAGTACAATGCCCACTATGAACTATACCATTGCAGGAAGCTAAAAACCAGCATTTATGAAATTTATTCATAGTCTGGCTAGCTTGTACTTTACAAGTTAGAATACAAATGTTTAGAGCATTGTTTCTATATATTGAAATGGGGCTTACTTTCCCACTCAATACATAGTTAAATGCATCTAAACTTTTGTGATTCCTCATTTTTTCCCTTGTGTAAGTATATTCCTTTTCTACAAGGTACATGTATATGTCTCCAAAAGTTATTGGAGGCCACAACTTCTTATTATATACAAATACATGCTCCATTGTACTCTGATCAAATGGATCAGGAAGTTTGTTCCCATTACAAGATAATTTTTCATCATAACGAGCCTTTGCAGTTTCATCCAATTCCATATAATAACCACTCGACATGATCTAGAAATTACAAATTCAGAAATTAACACACATAATCTTGTTCTTTTTCTCAACATATGATTTACAAAATACAATACATATGGATTCAAAGGACTGATAAAATAACTATAACAAATTATAGTTAATCTTTAGTTAGCATAATTAATCTTTATTAACATACAATTAAACAAAATAGAAACAATAAAAAATTTCGAACACTAGAAATGAAGGAATTAAGATTTAATGTGGTCGAACAATTAACAAAATATAAATAATAAAAAGTATTTTTCATATATTTATAATTACTTTTCTTCAAATAAAGAGGGAAGAAATTTAATCCAATAACTATATAAAATGTGATACATAGAAACACTTGCCGGAAAGTTCATGCAGTATCTTAATGAATATAAAATGGTTAACACAAATAATTAAAAAAATTTCGAAAGTATTTGTCATTACTTTTCGTTTTATATCCAGGAAAGGAACAAAAAAAATCTCACATATATATTAATACAATTATTATAATAAATCTTATATAACGCAAATATATAAACAACAATAAAACAAATTAATATGGCGCACGCAAGCTAATACTATTTACTTAGTACACATTTTGCTTGTTAAACATTCTATTAGTCGCCAAAAAAAGCGATAAGCTAGCGATTATATATCAACCTTGCTCTAAGTTAGCCAAAAATTTAACAAAGTATTTTAGAAAAAATACTGAATTAAATGATATGAAATCCGAAATCTACAGATCATCTTCTATCCATATAGTTAAAAAAAAGTTTCAAAAACTTGCATTAAAACTTTGAAAAACTTAGTTGAATTTCGATGTTTTCCCATAGATTAACATTAAACCGGAAGTTCTGGTGGGTTCCACTCAATGTTGTTGTTTACAAACTAGAACTTGTCCATAGCAAAGGGGTGTGGTTAAGAAATGAATGGTAGATATATTCAGTTTCAGAACGTATGCATGGTTGCAGTAAAATAAACTATTCGGGACAACGGGGTGCAGAGTTGGTTGAATGCGTAGTAAAGGGGGAAATTTTTTTTTTTTGTTAAAGTGCTGTCTTTTAGAATTGCCGCGGAAATGGGTGCACAATCTTTTTTTTTTAAATCCGTGCAAATATTTTGGTATATCAACCAGTGACTGAACAAGTATGTTTACATTTTCTTGGGTATCATAAACATTGCCCATAGGGTTAAGAATAAAGATGGAACTTAGAAAGGAGTTCTAATTTTTGGAGGAAGGATTTGATAGACCTCCAGTTTTATTTTTGTAGAGATGTCTTTATTTGTCTTAGCATATTTAATTCAATTTTTTTTGTTTGATAGGTATGTAATAAATTTGTTTCTGCTCATATCTTACATACAAATTGTATTTGAAATTGCTGTGTGGACGTTAATTGGATCGTTGAATTATTGTTGGTTGATAAATAATTTCTAAAGGAATATACAGTCATCATTCAGATTACAAATAACACTGTGCAACTCTGCTGCCACGTAGTTGTGGCAAACACTAGAGGGCTTTTGGCCACGGATCTCGTAATTTTGAAACATGGTGAAGAGATGAGAACAACATGTCAGCTGGGATCCTCCTCTTTTTTCCTTCCAATTACAACAATGGGAGGACATTTGAGCCATGCATCAGCCCCTCTACACGGCAGGTCTTCAGTGGCACTAGACTCAAAAACTCAAGACAAACCACCATGACCACAAGCCCCAACCGATTCTCCCCAGCTAAATCAAAAGAGAACCTAGATTTGTGTTATATGGACTTTTCGAGAGTATAAGTATAGACATCAATATGGTTTTTAATGTGTTAAATATTTTTCAATTTTTTGTTTATAAAGGGTGTTTTTTTAGAGGTATAGAACTTTAAATTGCAAAAAAACAACGATGTATTATTCGATTGACATGAATTTTTTTTTATTCGAAAGATAATCTTGTGGCATTACATTTTAAATATGATTTCTGGCATATGACTGCCACGGCTGGCTCGGATGTAGTCCAATCTTCGATGACTTTTTCCAACGTTTGTGGCCGTATATCGCAATAACACGGCGAATGTTGTCTTCCAAATGGTCAAGCGTTTGTGGCTTATCCGCATAGACCAATGACTTTACATAGCCCCGCAGAAAATAGTCTAGCGGTGTTAAATCACAACATCTTGGAGGCCAATTCACAGGTCCAAAACGTGAAATTAGGCAGTCACCAAACGTGTCTTTCAATAAATTGATGGTGGCAGGAGCTGTGTGACATGTTACGTCGTCTTGTTGGATCCACAGCTCCTGGAAATCATGATTGTTCAATTCAGGAATGAAAAAGTTAGTAATCATTGCTCTATAGCGATCACCATTGACTGTAACGTTGTGGCCTTCATTGTTTTTAAAGAAGGATTCCAACAGCCCATAAAGCGCCCCAAACAGTCAGTTTTTCTGGATGTAACGGTGTTTGGATATACACTTGTGGATTAGCTTCACTCCAAATGCGGCAGTTTTGTTTGTTCACGTAGCCATTCAACCAGAAATGCGCTTCATCGCTAAACAAAATTCGCTTATGAAAATCGGGAACAACAACAATCTCGTTTTGGGCCCATTCGACGACAATTTGAAAGCGTTGTTCAGGCGTGAGTCTATTCATGATGAATTGCCAAACCAAACTTAGAATAAAGCACTTGACAGCTGTTAAATCGGTCGCCATCTTGGAAAGTAATGCCAACTTAAACTTCTATACCTGGAAAAAAAACACTCTTTATTACCTCAAATTCTGGATCTGTAACATTTTTATACTTTGGAGTAAATAATGGCTAATCAATATGCAAAACTCAGTGCTTACGTATTATCGCCAATGAGCAAGATAACTCTCCAAATAGGCGACCCCGATTTCGCATACGCTAAATCTGCAATTCATATCATGCCGCCAATACCGGTGCCATAATATGCGCATTAGTGTAAATCGTGTTTTTATGTTCAGTTTGTAAAAATTGAAATTTTTTACATATTATTTTAAATACTTATTATGCATAAAGACATACATCCAACATTTCAGTTTATTTTCTAAGAAATAAAAGTCAAAGAAAAAGATTTTTTTTTTGTAATTTTGCTATGACATTCTAAGAATTTCCTTTTAAAATTAAAATAAAACAATAATAATTTAATTTTTTTATTTGACACTGTTTGGTTTTCGGATTTTTTTTAAAAAAACACTTGTCTTTAAATTTTAGATAAGTAACCATAATATATGGCAACATATAAGAAAATACTTTAAAATTCTATCAGTACATTTGTTTTCACATTTCAGAACAATTCAAAAATACAAATTTTTTGTTTATTGGTAGCTAATTAATCTAGCACTACAATTTACTATATGACAGATGACTATGGGCACTATTAATGTCACAGACCTACCTCAAAATTTTGCAATACATTTAAATGAGTTCCAGCATCCGCACTTTCTAATTGTAAACACAACACCAGCACGAGGACTTTAAACTTCACATTTATTTTGCATCAGACCATCTTCAGATACCAATCTTTAGAAACATCGAGACTCGAATCTGTGGCTCGACAAAAAGACGGTGAGAAGAACTGTTCTAGTTTCATAACTGTTCAAAAAATAACGCAAATCGAATTGTGTTTTCTAAGCAGTGTAAAAAACATACTTGAAATTCTGTCCATTAAGTGTATGTTTAAAAAAAAGCATAATTCTTATAACCAATTTTGAAACTTTTTTAAAAAATGGAAAAATAAATCAGATATAATTTTGCAATAAAAATATAACAAAATAATCCACATAAAATATCCCAGGGAGAAAGCATATTTTCAAAGCCATTACTAATAAATTATAAAATTTATGAAAAAAAAATAGGTTAAAGCACATAATTTTTAGTACAATGTTACATTTTAAATTTTCAATGAAATTCTAATACTTTAGTTTTAAAAATACATTTTATGTAAAAGAAAGAGATAATTTACAATTTTTTACATATTTCAATTTAAATACAAATCAATCAGCTATAACGACATTATAATTCTTTCCAAATTCAATTTAAATTTCGGAAAACAAGTTAAAATTCTTTGTGTAAAATATACTGATTTGTCCTTCTGAATAAAATGAGTAGAATGGAAGTTACCAAAATCTACCAAAAAAGGTATTTTAAACTTACAAAAAGTCCTTAAATTCAGTTGCAATATTCAGAAATATTTCATGTATTGTATTAGAATCGAGAGATTAATTTAAAATGAGATTAAAGTTCAGTGTTTAAAAGTTAACAAAAGGACAGTAAGTAAAACAGTAAAAGTCAGACAGACAGTCAAGTAAAACAATATAATTTTTTATTTGTCAAAAGATACACAGTTCATTCATAAAAAGCGTTAGGTCATGTATGAGAATACAAAAGTAAAATTGCCAGGCAAACTATACGTCTATTCTTTACAATAAATCCATGAGTGCATTTACCTGAAATTAAATAGCACAATATTATGATCATTTTGTTGAGTTTTTCAAATACCTGTGTTTACACTTGTAAATATGAAATTTCTGCTTTATGTAAACTTTATATATGAAACATTCTAAAATTTTGAATATAAAGTCTCTGAACTTTAAACTGAATGCAAGTTTTTATTAAAATTCTGCTTTTAAATATAGTTGGATCTAAACATTGACATGAGTAGGCAAATGCTTTTTCAAACTTTTACTGTGAGAGAAAGCCTTATTGCACACTTCACAAATATGAGGTTTTTCCTTGGTATGAAGAAGTGAATGTTTTTTTAAATAACTACTGTGAGAGAAAGCTTTGTTGCATATTTCACAAACATGAGGTTTTTCCTTGGTATGAATAAGTAAATGGTCTTTTAAATTACTACTGTGAGCAAAAGCTTTGCTGCATACGTCACAAACATGAGGCTTTTCCTTGGTATGGCAAATGGCAATTTAAATGATCTTTTTGGTATGAAAACAAGCAAACAAGCAAATGTCTTTTCAAGGCATGTCTTAGAGGAAAAGCTTTGCTGCATATTTCACAAACATGCGGCTTTTCCTTGGTATGAATAAGCAAATGGCAATTTAAATGACCTTTTTGAGAGAAAGCCTTACTACATATTTCACAAACATGAGGCTTTTCCTTGGTGAATAAGAACAAGCTTTGTGAAAACCTGTTGCATATTTCACAAACATGAGGTTTTTCTTGGTATGAATAAGTAAATGTTTTTTTAAATGACTACTGTGAGAGAAAGCTGCGTTGCATATGTCACAAACATGAGGCTTTTCCTTGGTATGAATAAGCAAATGGGAACTTAAATGACCTTGTTGAGAGAAAGCCTTACTACATGTTTCACAAACATGAGGCTTTTCCTTAGTGTGAATAAGGAGATGTTCTTTTAAGGAAAAACTTTGTGAGAAACCTTTGTTGCATATTTCACAAACATGAGGTTTTTCCTTGGTATGAATAAGTAAATGTTTTTTTAAATAACTACTGTGAGAGAAAGCTTTGTTGCATACTTCACAAACATGAGGCTTTTCCTTGGTATGAATAAGCAAATGGGAACTTAAATTACCTTTTAGAGAGAAAGCCTTACTACATATTTCACAAACATGAGGCTTTTCCTTGGTGTGAATAAGCAGATGTTCTTTTAAGGAAAAACTTCGTGAGAAACCTTTGTTGCATATTTCACAAACATGCGGTTTTCATTTGTATGAATAAGCAAATGGGAACTTAAATGACCTTTGAGAGAAAGATTTGTTACATATTTCACAAACATGAGGCTTTTCCTTGGTGTGAATAAGTAGATGTTTGTTTAAGGAATAACTTTTAGAGAAACCTTTGTTGCATATTTCACAAACATGAGGTTTTCCTTGGTATGAATAAGTGAATGTGTTTTTAAATAAAACTTTGTGAGAAACCTTTGTTGCATATTTCACAAACATGAGGTTTTTCCTTGGTATGAATAAGTAAATGTTTTTTTAAATAACTACTGTAAGAGAAAGCCTTATTGCATATTTCACAAACATGACGCATTTCCTTGGTAAGGTTAAGCAAGTGTGTTTTCATAGTACTTTTTTGTGAGAAAGCCATACTGTATATTTCACAAACATGTGGCTTTTCCTTGGTATAAATAAGCAAATGTGCTTCGAAGGTACGTCTTCGAGAGAAAGCTTTGCTGCATGTTTCACAAAAATTACCCTTTTCTTTCATATGATCAAGCAAATGGTAATTTAAATACCATTTTTGAGAGAAAACCTTACTGCATATTTCACAAACATGAGGCTTTTCATTTGTATGAACAAGCAAATGTGTTTATAAGGAACGTCTCCGAGAAAAAGATTTCTCGCATATTTCACATACTTGAGGCTTTTCTATCGTATGAACAAGTGAATGTCATTTTAAAGAATCTATTTGAGAATATCTTGTTGCATATTCACAAATATAACACTTTTTGTTTGAATGAATAGTCAAATAGTGCTTTACATTATTATTATTTCCAGTGAGGGCTATCCTCCTAATTTTAACAGCAGGAAACTTATTTATTTACTACACAAAACAGATAAATATCACATAATGCTCTTTACGAAGGATTTGTAATTTTATAGTTTTGCACAAGAAATCAATATTTTTCAATGAATACTTAAAGTGGAACCTTTACTTTACTGGTTAAAATATGCACAAAATGAAATATGTAGCTGGATATCACAGATTCTTACACAGAATCAGAATGATACTTTCTTTTCAGGTTGCTCAAGAAGTTGGTCTTCCTTTAGATGGCAGTAGCTTAAAATAAATTAAAATCTTAAATATATTTAGTGAAAAGTTATTAAATTTTATTCACATGGAACCAGGGGATTAATGTTAGCTTATCATCCAGCAATAGGAAAGAAACATGATGATAGACCTACAACTTCTTGGAGAATAATTCAAAAGAAGGCAAATACCTTGCTTTGAAGTATAAAGCAAGAAGCATGCAGAAAATGAGAAAAAACTTTAAAAAGATAATTTAAAATTTTATATGGCTTTTAAATTTTAAAAGTAATCTCCAAAAATTTGTAGGATACACACAATCTATGTAAACAAAACAGGATCATTACATAAAACATGGTCCTACAAATAAAAAAGAAATATGACATTTTTATGCATAACTTTTGATTATTTTCATTTGCCAATTCAGTATAAAATCTTTGCTATAATGCTGTTCATGGCCAACAATTAAAAAGCTGAAATTAAAAAATTACTTACAATTATTTCTACCTCCATTTCGTAAACATTAAAAGCTCTCATTTAAAACGTTTTATATTTATAAATTTCTTTTTCTTAAATCCTTAATTTTTTTTTCTTACAGAGCTCTGAGAATCACTGTATCGTTTAATTCAATAGTTTAAATACTCATATGCCAGTAAAAGTGAAAAATATTAGATTTTTTAAACATTCAACTTTTGTACAAATGATTAAGCACATTTGAAATCCATAATTAAACAGAATAACAGTAACATATGATTCACATTTTTAAAGCTGGAGAACAAATACTTGTTTAGGTATTTTTTACCGCTACATAACATTCAAACATTCAGCGGAATTGCGTTTTTGAACGTAAATAATTAATATTTCCTGAAGACAGGATATATGCACATTGGCTTTCAATGTATTGAATCTGATATACTTATATCATTTTCATCAGAGGCTTTTCCATTGGCCAGATCCCTTTCAAAAGCAGCACCAGCTATCATTCGTTAAAAGACATTGAATACACATTAGGTTCTGAAAAAGATAATTAAGGTTAAAAATGTTCACTTATAAATATGTAATATTACATAGACTATTCAAAGTAAATGAATGTTTAAAAGTTTATTGAGTACATAAATGTCTTAATTTTCTTAATTTCTGTGTAAAAGGAAAACACTCTATTTCATATTTATAATCTATCCGATAAAAATTAAACTTATGCAATAGAGCTATAATCCTTTTAAAATATTTGAAATACTTGAAGCAGAGACAGGTAAAAGTGAAAAATTCAAATAAATTGTGCATCACAGCGAGTGAAAAACCCAATAATTATAGTAAAATCATCTTCCTCCATGGAGTGAGTATTTATTAATGTTGCACTCTAAAGCAACGGATATCATTATCTTAAAGTGCTGTCCAGTGAAAAATACTGCACAAAGAACATTTCCCAGTGAGTGAAGATTAACGTTGCACTGTACAGCTGCCCAAGGGCTTTTGGCGACGGACCACGTAATTTTGAACCATGGTCAAGTGACGTGGATGACACCTGAGCTGGCACCCCCCTGTCCTAACTACCACACCACACCAACGGGAGGACGTTTCAGCTCTCGACAGATTTAGCATGCATCGCTGCCCTACACGGCGGGTCTTTAGTGGTACTGGGCTCGAACTCGTGACAAAGCCAGCCACGATCCGATGCCTATACCACTCGGCTACCGCGGCCACAGAACATTTCCCAGAAAAAGATGACTATTTGTGTCTATTTGTGTGTTCAACTTGCAATTCTGTCAAAATAACATTGGTTGAAGTAGTAAAGTGTCAGGGTCACAAAGTCAAAGCAAGTAAATCGTGAGTTTAAGTCCTGGTGTTATTGTAGGTCCCCCTCCCATGTAGAGTAGTTGATGCACATTACATTTGTCATGGCTTAGTCCTCATGTTGGTGTATTTTGTCATGGCTATATCCTCATGTTGGTGTATTTTGTCATGGCTATATCCTCATGTTGGTGTATTTTGTCATGGCTATATCCTCATGTTGGTGTATTTTGGAAGTTTGGAGAGTGTGATGCAAGCGCAGATGTCACCTTGCCACTAGATCAATATTCAAAATTATAATACCCAATACCAATGCTTTCAAGTAGGACAATAATAAAAAAAAATGAAATGAAATCGATCAAAATAAAATCCTGCTTTCTAGATATAGGGATTTCCAATGAGAAACAGCAAGCTGTTGTGTAAATTAGAGAAATATGATAATGTTTGTTTGTTTGTTTATACATTTTTACAGACTTGTTATAGAAGTTTCTTTACAGGGTATAAATTTTGTGTTTATGTGTGCAGAGAAAATTCTAAAATAACACTAATCCAATTTTAATTTTATACTCAGGTATATTTGTAAGATGCTGGCGAGTTTCAAGGGTCCTGGCAGGAATATTTTAAAGTATAGGCCAACTGGACCAAGTGTCTAGTTTTGTTCTGGATGCAGCCTCAATCAGATCAGGATTGGAATAATTTTAAATGTCAGATGTTATTCCCAGGTATATTGCATCTGGCAAGTGACAAGACTCAATTATTATTTCATGTCTATGTCTAGGCTTACCATCATTACTTAATCAAGAGGCAGCAATCAGTCGAGTTGGTTTGTGCATAGGTTCCTGTAATTGCTAGTTATATGCATATTTATTTGTTATGGGTAACTGCATGTAGAAGTATTTTACCATACATGCAACATACTGTCTACCTCAAACGAGCACATGTGGTACCAACATTTGCATATGAGTATGGGTCTCAAGAAGACTTAAAACTTAACTACATGCATAGCGCATACATGCCAATAGCGAAGGATAAAAAATCTAACTTAATATAATAATTTCAATTTTAGCCTTGTATATTTCTTTCTGCGTATATGAACTGCGAATATCACTCTAATAAATATCAGTCTCATTCCACTAATTTTATTACATTAGTTACCTATAGGCAACAGTGTGTGACCAGTGAGATTTTTCTGTGCCCTTACTATATTACATACATGCAAAGTCCAATAACCATATAGCAGGTATATATATAGGACAATATAATTCACCATCAAGGAACACTTCTAATTTAAATAACTGTTTAAGAAAAGGTAATTCTAATCAAGTAATTATAAACAGATTCCCAACAATAAAAAAAAATTACACAGGAAAATAATAATAAACACTAAAATTACAAAAAAATTTTATTATTTAATTATGTGTGCCATTTTTCATTTATCAAAATTGCATATATACAAGCAAAGATCAATTTTGACACAAATACCTATTGCACATAATCCAAGAGCAATATCAAATACAAGCATATGGTATATAAATACATGTAATTA
The DNA here is from genome assembly GCA_019973935.1 of Trichonephila clavipes. Lineage (NCBI taxonomy): Eukaryota > Metazoa > Arthropoda > Arachnida > Araneae > Nephilidae > Trichonephila > Trichonephila clavipes. Next base: position 5,165 of record BMAU01017280.1, on the reverse strand, counting down.
GGTAAATACATGCCAAATTGACATTTCTTCAAAATTTGGCGGAGAGGCAGCCGATTCGACAATTTCACCATTTCTTTTATTAAAGTCATGTGTGTATGTTTGTTTTCTATTGATTACGCAGCAGTTGCTGGCCCTAGGTACAATGATGTCATTGTCACTTACATTAAATGCATTTGGATGGTAGTTAGTAAAATGATGAGTGCATATTAGTTTCACATTTCTTAAGAGACCAGTGACTCTGTTTTTGTGCATTGCAATAGAAAAAGGCGCTAGGTACACAGGTTTCCCCTACAAAAAGTTTTTGACAAATATTTCTCATACAAAAAGTTTTAACAGTCGGATATTTTAAGTTTAAAATGAAGAGTAATGTCAGCCCATTCAGAAATTTTCAGATGTTAATTTTAACTTTCGTCTTCAACTATCAACATTTGATAATCATTGAATGCAAAAAATTATTTACAGGAAGTTTAAATAAAAATCAGAATTTCTGTATTATTTTTCATTTAGTTATATTTTACCTATTCTAGATACTTTTTGAGTTTTTGATGGCATTTTATAAGTCTTTCCCAGATATTTCTCTGGTCAATGAAATCCAAAATCTTTGCTACTAACCATAATGTAACAGTAATGCCCATTTTGGCAAACAGAAACAACAACTTGGCATTATAGCACTCGGATATCAAATAAGCACCAAATTTTATTATACAATTTACATCTTTCTCGTGCAGAAATGAGGGTACTTACATACTATCGCAACATTGCCAACATTCAAGATAACTCGCCCAGTTGGCAAATCGTATTTCGCATAAGTCGAACACATTGAATTAGCAACCATGTGCTTCATTTCATAAAATGTTGTCAATATGGTCAGAAAAATACAAAAGTACTGAAATGAGCTTTTCAATAATTTTTAATTGGTTTGCAAAACATTGTAGTCAAAATAGTGATATTTTCACATGGTTTTTTACAAAAAGCTGATTTCTGTAAATATTAGCAAACATAATGATTATGTTACAAAAAAATTCTATGCCCATGAACAATAGTTTCTTAAAAAGGTACAACGACTACGAAAAACTCACATTTGGAGAAAAAATCGTGTTTTATTGAAGAGCTAGTTTCCTATCACAACATTCCGCACCCAAACTTTAACCAATATACAATTTTCATTACCTTATCATCTTCTATTGGTTCACACCTAGGAGAGCCCCCACCCTTGGCGCGAATTACTTTGGTTGGCGATAATTGCGCCGTCATGGTAACCTTGCTTTTAAATACAACATATGGCAACTCTAACTTTTTCTAGAATTTTCGTCATTTGTGGGCACGCATTTCAAAATTCATTTTGTTGTTGGGCACCGGGTTGAAAGTATGGCTGCGCTTGTAAGTGAATACACGTTAGAATTTTTTACGTTATTGAATGCTGTTTGTAGAGTTTTGTTTGCTGTTGAAAGAGTGTTCTTTTGGATGGATTTGAATGGAGATGTCGAAAAAAGGTGTGAATACGCATTATGTTTGCAGAAGTATAAGAAAGAATTCGTGGTTTTCCAATAGTAAGTTAATCGGCAATAAAACGTTTTCTCCGTAATCACACCAGCCACGCAAAAGGCATGTTCGACCATTACCTCGCTGAGTATTTATGGCGGCGCTCTCGCGATCACTCACTCAGCGACGAGACTTTCCAGAATTTTTTAAAAGCATTTGTTACACTTTACCCTCCACTTGGGAAGGATCAACAATAAGAAAGTAAGTGCTGTTATATTTTTTATCTTAAATGTTAAATTTCTGTATTGTTTACATATATTTTCATTGTGCATCCATCTTATACTGCTATATTTACTTGTCACCGTTGTCGGGTTTGCTTGGCGCCATTTCGTTTTCGCTTGGCGCTTTTTTCGGTTTGGCGCCAAGGGTGGGGGCTCTCCTAGGAGTTTACCCTTCTATTTTCCTCTTAAGACTTTTTTCTTTGAAAATAATTTTTGTTCTTTGTCAGCAAAAAATGTTTGCTTTTAACAACCTGTTTGTCGAGGCAAACTACATCTTGTTTTATACAATCACATGACGTTGTGATTCAGTTTTCATAAAATTGGTGGTTCTTATAAATTACTAATATTAACTGATGAAACTAAATAAATTTTTAACGAAATCTAGAGCTTATAATAGCATAAATATTTCATTTGGTAAATAAGAACACATTGTATATGCATATTAGCATCACTGCGGAAATATTAGCAACACGCGAATTGTATCTTCATATCAAAACAACAAATATCCTAACATGTTTAATATGAAAAAATACTAATCCGTCAGATTTTAGTAGAAAACAGCGTGATTGATGTGCCATCAATTTGACTGCAGTGATTCTAATTCCTAAGTACCAAACATCACAGTATTTTCCTTATAATGGATGTTGGGTAAAACCAAATAAAAATTTGTTAAATTCTGTATTTGATACAGCCTCCACAAAGACAGGTAAGCTGTTTTTATCATGGAAGGTCTCCTTGAGAAATTCTGCTTTTTGAAATATACACCACATATATGCATTTCATGGCCTATCTGCATTGCTTAGCAAATCATAGCATATGTTCTAGCCTTGCATTAATTTCATAATTTTTAGAAATATAATCAAACTATTTTGAGGTAAAAAGAATACCATACTTACAGGAAAGGCATTCTGAATGAAAATGAAGTGCTTCAGCAATGTTAATCTCATTGAGTGGCTTGGTTTTTTGACAAGTCCGAATTTTAATACCTTCAAGAAACACAGATTAAAACACTTATATTCTCACTTGCATTTCTAAAAAATAAGCCTCAGTTGAAAATGAAAAAGAGCCATAATTACAACTTCCTTTGACAGAAAGTCCCTAATACTTTTTAAATACTTTTGCGATTGATCTAGGCATAGTATAATAATTAAAACGAAGAAATTATAAAAACACTTTTTTCATCACAGTATTGCCAGATTCTCAAGACAAAAATTGCTTTCAAAAATATTCAATTTTCGGAATATTATAACCTAAGATAATGTAAAATCGTAAATTTAACAGTAAAATAATATAAAAGGTTAGTTTTCATTAATCAGATGAATATATGCCTTTAAAAAATAGAACATAGTTAGACTTTAAAGGTAGACGATATTTGTAACACATTTATATCAACTTTTCAATATTTTTAGCATTTATTACATGGATACTGACGCTCTGATATTAACTTTAATTATCCCAAGACAATTTCTTCTGAAATTACATGTAAATTTAAATTCCCAAGATCTAATTTTTATTCTTTTATGCAAATTAAAACAAAAGGGCAATTAATCAATTCAAGGTATCAGACAAGAGATCAAAGCCCTAGCGGGCTAAGTGCTCTAATAAAAATACCCAGCTAAACATATAAGAGGAATAATTAAGACCGAAAAAGCAATGCTCAATTTCGTTGGAGGCACTTAATCTATAATCTACAAACTAGATGGGTTACTGTTAAATTTTTGGCCTATTTTCGAAAATCGCCAAGTGTATCGTTTAGCCTCAATGAACCCACAGTATCATTGTTGCAATAGCTCTCGTGCTGTGAGGTTGCTTCATTATCAAGCGGTTAATATTATTACGAATTGATTATTTTTAATACTGGTTTTATACTGTATTAATTTTGCATTATTAAATGAATTGTTTTATTTTATCTTTTTATATTAAGTGGTTAATATTGTTACCATATTTAAATTTTGTATTAATCTTCCTTTTTTTATTGAATTGTTTTATTTTATTCTTTATATATGAAGTGGCTACTATTTTTACTACATTGATTCTTTTAATTTTGTATTAATCTTAAATTTTTTATTGAATTGTTTTATTTTAATATACTTTATTTTCCTTTTTGTTTTTACAATTTCCATACCGTGTTAATAGTTCTTTTTTAAAATTTCCAGGGTTTTAGCATTTGTATATTCATTTTCTAGCTTCTACCAAACTATAAACTTGAGGATTTACTGATAGATTTCGTAATTATTAATTATAATTTTACTTTATTTAATTGTACTATTTTTTTTTTTTGTGCTTTGATTTTATGCATGTTTAATTTTTCCTTTCAGGGACTTTCTAGTTTTTGCGAAGTGATTGTTCGATTGTTTTTATGCTTTCATTTTCTGAAATTTTTATAATTGCATATTTTAGATTTTCTAGGTTTCTAACATATTAATAGATAAATTTATTTTCTGGCTTCTGCCGTGCAATTGCCTGTGTGTTTAACCGATCTCGCGATAAATTTTTTCCAGAAGACATGATAAATATGCTTAAATATGAAGTAAGTGATTTTTTAGTATTATCAGGTTCCCAAACTTTATTAATGCGTAATACATATCTTAATCATGAAGTTTCTAGCAAAATCAGTTAATATTAAGAGAAAAAATTATATAACAGATATTCATTTTAAACCCTTTAAGCGGTCAATTATTTTACCAGAAATGCTTCCAAAAAAGGCATAATTTTTTATTGCATATAATTAAGTACCATATTTAATAGAATAAGAATATTAAAAAAGAATTTTTTCAATTTTTTTTTCACTTTTAATGCTTTTACAACATTTTTTATTTTACAATTTGGGACACAAAAAACCCCTATAAATGTTTGTTTTTTTCAAGAATATATTTTGCACCAATAATGATCAATTCCAGGTTTCTTTACAATTCCTTGAAGTATATTAAGAGCGAAAAATACATGCAACTCTTCCACAGTAGTTTCTACCTAAAAATGTACTCTTTGAGAATTGTCTTGCAACACTGGATTGGATGCACTTTTTAGCATATTTATTTGTCTTTTCCACAATTTTACTCATGAGTGAAAAATCAATGAATGTTTCATAAAATTGTAGAACATCAGAAGTGTCGTCAAATTGTATGTGCACAGAGGGAATACCAGAAAATTTAAATCGAGGACACGGAACAGATGGATTTTTTACATCAACCACGGTAAAAATTCTTGCAGAACTCAAATCTTCATCAGAGCTGAGCTCACTGCACGAGCCATCTGAGGAATAATCCAAATAATTAGAAGAAATATCTGTATCAGAATGTAGTTCATCATCTAACAAGAAAGTATTTTCGTCGTCTATTCCATCAAAAATTTCCATAAGATTCAAAAGCGCGGCATACACTAGAACAAAAATTTCAAAGAAAA
>BMAU01017277.1:0-22415 GCA_019973935.1 Trichonephila clavipes | reverse complement strand
TATTGGAAGCTAATTTAACTTTTTGCAAAGCTAGCAGTGAAATTTATGTCGAGGAGGCATGAAGACGAAAAACAGTTTCTTAAAAATTGGCCTTTAATAATCAATCATAAAGTCACTACGCTCGTTACTGAGCGATAAAATCAATAAGTTCAAGAAGCAACATTACATAGAGACATCCGATTTCGAACCGTCTTCTAATATTATAAAATTAATTTCTAATCTAAAATGTGGTGATTGCAACTCCTTTTCCTGCAGTTGCATTGCCAACCCGGTTGTTCTCTCTCCCTCTAAGAGTTGAAGCGCCACTTCCACGCACTTCCTATACACTCACTCGTTTCTCACTTCCTATTTTCAAAACTAACATGAGCCGGGTTTATTAATGCTAGCTCGATTTGCATGGCAGTTGCTGCCAACCTCAAATCACGAAACTCAAAAGATCGAGGGTTCGAGATCGGTGAGCTTACTTTTTCGCATTGAGATCATGGAAGTAGGTTGGAAAATAACTTACAAGGAGATCATAAAAATTTGGATCCGGACTTTTAAATGTCTAACAATCGGCCCCCTTTCTTCCAATCTCACCTGTACCATCATCTCTTCACAAATCAGTAAATTAATTTTAATCTATAATCACATGTTATACAATTCTAACACATGGCAAAAATACATTTTATTCGCCATGCGTTTTATTGTAATAAACTAAAGAGCTAATATTTTAATCATATCTTAAAAGAAACAAAGTCTTATTCTCTAAAAGAAAGAGAATAATTTTCTTACGATAATATAACAATTTTCCATTTTACCACGGGTTTGTGTAAAATGTCCGCCAAATTATTTTTGGTATTACCAGCGACATCCGATTCGAACCGTCTTCTAATATTGTAAAACTATTCTCTAATCTAAAATGGTGATGCAACCTGCAGTTGCATTGCCAACTAGCCTTTCTCTCCCTCTAAGAGTTAAACCACTCACACACTTCCCATATCTCCCGCCTCTCCTTCCTTTTAAAACTAACATGAGCCGAGTTTAAATACTAGCTCGATTTGCATGGCAGTTACTGCCAACCTCAAATCACGAAACTCAAAAAAGATCGGGTTCGAATCGGTGTGCTTACTTTCATTGTGAGATCATGGAACGGGATTGGAAAAACAACACAAGGAGATCAAGGCAAAAAATTTGGATCCGACTTTTTTAATGTCTAACAATATATATTGGATTTATATATATATATATATATGTAAGGATAATTAAATTAGATTAAAAATTAAATTCCCTATCTAGCACTTGACTCATCTGTCTCAGTCCCCATATTCAAGTATCAAACTAATCACCTATTTACTTTTCTTTCGGAACATATGGCCTAGCCAATAAACATGTCTAATTCTTAGATCAATGTTAGATTTTAATAGTCAACATATGTCATTAACTTGCAAACATCATCTTCAAAGCCGCGATACTTAGACATGATGTTTTTCACGTTGCTCACGTGAAACCCCACCATGGCATGCTTTTTACTACCTGCTCTTAGCGTCAGAACATGTAGAATTGGTTGAATAAAGACCGTCCCTTTTTCTAACTTTTAATCTGATTCTGTCTTCAAAATCATGACAGAGTTAAAGCCGGCAGGATCTTATTTGCCACTAAATTTCAAATCTTAACGTAAAAAAACTAATCTTTTATAAAATAATTTTAATATAAAAACTAAAGCCAGCGACTATAATAACTGATATGGAGAATTTGACGGAACACCGAATGCACCATATGCCAATATGCTGAAGACGCTCGGATTTCAGAATAAAAAATGGTACGGAAAAAGAAAAAAAAACGCGCTAGTGATCCCCGGAAGAACATCGCTCTTAACCCCGAGAAGAATGCACTGTTTACCGCCGAACGTTATTTCTACCGTTGCTGAAAAGACCAGCAAGTTTGCCATGAAAAGAACCAAATTTCGAATGACGAAAAAGAAACAAAACAAAAAGAGAAGCATGAATTCCTTAACTCAGTGATGAAAGGCGTCCAATCCCTTCCCCCAGAATAATAATAATAATAAAATATGTTCTTCGAATGGCATTGCGATTTAGTTCCAGTGATACAATGATGGAAGGACCAACACTACCAGAAAAAAAAATCTTCTTCGCCGGAAAGTCTGCACGGTAATACTGTGAAATAGTGAAGTATCAACATGGAAAAATAAATAAATAAATAAAATTTTACTAGTGAAAGAAAGTGACAACAGTATCTGGATTACGGTTCACCAAAAGTTTCTGACGCTACAAAGAGGAGGTCAGTTAAATTGTATATTTCCACTTGTAGTAACATTGAAGTAACTGAGTTTTGCTGAACAGAACTTTACGAAAAAGAATAATATATGATATGATATGGTATTTAATTTTTATATATAGTTGTGTTATAAATGAGATATTTTTCTTTATATTTTAATTGAGAAACCAAGTATATAGGTTTAGTCATACAAAATTTTGAGAAATTTTAATATACTTCTCATAATTTTATCTTAAGATGTCGAATGAGTTAAGAGTTATGATAGAAATTGGTGTTTCAAAGTGAAAAATATAAATTAAGTTTTTAGAAAAATGACTAATGAGAGAAACTAATACTAGAGAGATTGATTGTTATAAGAAACAAAAAGTAAAGTCAAGTTGTATTCTTTTTCTCCATTGAATTCAATTGTTTTTGTTAATTATGTTATTCAGCAGTAATCTTATTGCATGTCATTTAATTTTTATTTTGAAATGGTGTGTTTTGATATACTGGCCATATATCAGGATTCACTATTTCTCGAAATTTTCCTTATCTAAAATTAAAATTAATTTAATAACTTGAAGCTTATTTTTGGATATTATACAGTAGATAAGGAGAATACAATCATTATAATTTTGTATATGTCTCGAAACATTAAGAGGACAAACTTGTTTAGTTTGATATGTACACTCTCTCATTGTTTCTTATCATCATCTCTGAACATCTGTGAGTAGATGACGCAGATTTCTCAGAGAGATGTGTTCAAAATTAAGTAAGGTGATACAGTTTATATTAGTGAATATGTGATGTAAAAAAAAATCAAGAATTTTTGTCTATGAAATGAATTTTTAGAAGGTTACGGAAAGATTCAAAATATTGTATGCAATATTGTTAAGTTACAGTGAATATTGAGAAAATTTTCATACATACTAAAAGTTAGTATTGAAGTGAGTCCACTTTTCCGACTCAAAAAATAAAAAAAGAGCTCTTATATTCTTATATTCTTATAATTTTTATGTTTTATAACGTATATGAAATAAAAAATATTGTTTATTGTGTTGAATAGTGCATATAAGTTGTGTGTTATACATAGTTTTGATATTATTAATAATTTCATTTTATTAGTGTCTATATTTTTTTATCTTTTTAAAAAATGTATTTCATATATGCAAAATGTGTGTAATAACATAAGGTATTAACTACGATGAGCCAGAGTAGCTTTTTATACAAAATTATTATTTTAACATTTGTATGATTTCATGTATTTTTATATTTACTATCTTATTGTTTGATATATTATTTTCAACATAATTCTTTTTGAAAATATCTACCAGCTATAATACGAATCTATTATTATGAATGAATAGGAGGAAACGTGAGCTCTTATTCTAGATGTCGAATAGATTTGAACAATTAATCTTCATTTATATGTATGGAAAAGTCATGTTTATCATTAATATGTTGGAAGTGTCCTTACTGTGTTTGTTGTTATAGTTTCGTTTATTGTATTGCTTTTTTGATTTTAGTATTCCTATTGCTTAAATATTTCTACTGTGTGTAATATGTCTTCTAAATAACTATGTATTGTTTTGTGTTTATTGAAAATTGATTAAGTTTGTAAAGAGAAAAAAAAACCACGCCATGTCTCCAATTAAAATTGGGGGCAAATGTAAGGATAATTCATTAGATTAAAAATTAAATTCCCTATCTAGCACTTGACTCATCTGTCTCAGTCCCCATATTCAAGTATCAAACTAATCACCTATTTACTTCTTCGGAACATATGGCAAGCCAATAAACATGTCTAATTCTAGATCGTTAGATTTAATAGTCAACATATGTCAGCATTAACTTGCAAACATCATCTTCAAAGCCGCGATACTTACCAGATGTTTTTCACGTGATATTCACGTGAAACCCCCACCATGGCGTGTTTTTACTACCTTCTTAGCGTCAGAACAGATGTAGAATTGGTTGAATAAATGACTGTCCCTTTTTTTCTAACTTTTAATCTGATTCTGTCTTCAAAATCATGACATATATATATATATATCTATATTGGATATATATATATATATATTGGATTTATATATATATATTATATATATATATATATTGGCTTTATATATAAATATATTATATATGATTGGATATATATATATATATATATTGGATTTATATATATATATATATATATATTGGATTTATATATAAATATATATATATATATATTGGGATATATATATGTATATATATAAATATATATATATAAATATATATATATATATTGGATTTTATATATAAATATATATATATATATATATATTGATATATATAAATATATATATATATATATATATATATATATATATTGGATTTATATATATATTTATATATATATATACATATATATATATATTGGATTTATATATATTATTCATATATATATATATATATATAAAATTACATTTTTTCCACACACATCTTGAACATCTTACACATTGTTGACAACCAACCAAATTAGAGCCTAAAAATTTACATTTTTACAATCAACCAATTCAAATTCTATCATGTTTGATTGTCGTCTTCTGTTTTGATATCTGTCTTTGCTGGCTGGTTTAGCCAATAACTCATTGATGTGTTTATGTATATTTGAATTTTTTAACCTGGTGAATAATTGATTTTCATTGATGTCAAGACGCTTGATTCTCTTCGTAAAAGCTCTGTGAGTAAAGAAATTTTGTTAAATTATTTTTTGAAAAATACTTCTCTTATGTAATTGTTTTAGGATTTTTTACTTTTCATACGTAATTATTTGGCCATTTTTTTGCATTAGGAGTTTGGGAGAGTTTGTTACATAACAATAGTGAGTTGTTTTATCATACTCTCTGAGTTTTTACATTTTACGCTGAATTTTTGTTTATTTTATTTTATTTGGATTTTTTACCGAGTTGCAAAAAGGGGAAGGTTGGCGCCTTCAAACTAGTTTAACCCCGCTTATTCGGTCGCAATTAAGTCCGAAATTGCTTTCTGACTCGCAAGGTTCTTCTTTTTGCGGTTTCTTTTTTTTATTTTTCTACAATTTTGTTCTTCATGTTCAGCTTTTATATTTATATTTTTATTACGCTATTTCTTGTTATATGTTCAATATCTATCTTGTTTTTGATATATAATACAAATTTTTTTTTCATATATAATATATATATATATATACATATATACAAATAAAAACGAAAATATGGCGCCGCAAAATAGTTATAAACCTAAGATAACTATAAATAGGAAGAAAAAAAAAGGCACAGTAGTACAATGACAAACTCCTGGCCTTAGGCCTGGATTGCAGGTTTTAGTTATATATATATATATATATATATATATTTTATATATTTTTATATATATTTGTGTATATGAATATATATATATGTATATATATATATATATAAATATATATAAATATTTATATATGAATATATATATAAATATATATAAATAATATTATTTTATATTGGATTATATTTATATATTTATATAAATATAAATATTTTAGATATATATATATGAATATATATATATATGAATATATATAAATTTCTCATATATGAATATATTATATATATATATATGATATATATATATGAATATATATATATGAATATATATATACTATATTTATATATATATATGATAATGTTTTTTAATTCATTGAATATATATATATAAGAATATGTATTTACTATATATTTATATATATTTTATATATATATAAGAATATATCTATGAATATATATATATATATAAGAATATATATATATAAGTATATATCTATGAATATATATATATATATATATAAATATATATAAGAATATATCTATGAATATATATATATATAAGAATATATATATGTATATATGTTATATAAGAATATATATATGAATATATATTATGAATATATTATGAATATTTTATATATATATAATGGTATATATATATATATATATATATATATATTCATCAATTTTTTTATCAATTATCTACTGTATGATTTTGGCACAATTTGTATTTGCGGCTGGCAATTAGGCTAGTTTATAGCTGATCTTTGCTCGGTGGTGTACTGATTAGGTAAGTACAGCATCATTATAACATTATTTATTTGTATCCTTCTGTTTTTTTTGTGTGGTTGATGGCTGTCTTTAGAGACTTTTCTTAGCTGTGGTTTTAGTTTTGAGCATAGCTTTCACTTTTAAGAGCTTTTCATCAAGTTTGTTTTGATTAAAAATTAACTTGTTTCTGCTTTGCTGATTTTTGTGTGGTGGATGGCTGTCTTCTGAGCCTTTTTTGGCTTTGGTTTTAGTTTTGAGAATAGCTTTCTCTTAATTTTAAGAGTACTTTCAAGTTTGTTTTTTAAAAATTAACTTGTTTCACACTCACTTTGACTTTGTATCAATTTCTGAATTATTTCTGGATTTATTTTGACTTTTATGAGGTTAGTTTCAAGTTTGTTTTTTATAAATTAACTTGTTCTGTTTTGCTTTGGTACACTCTCTTTGATTGGGTATCTACTTCTGTATTTCACAGAAATATATCTATTTTGACTTGTTGTTATTAGGATGAGGGAATTTCATAACTCTCCCCCCTCTTTCTGCAATAACAATTTTGGAAAGGATCTGACTTCTGTTAAAGAACTACATCTTCGTAATAGTAATTCTAATATTAAAATATTCAAGACAAGAATTTTTTGGAACAAAAATTCATTAATGGCCATCATAATCATTATAAACAAAACTTGTTAGATTCTAATAATCACATTTCTCAAAATATTAATAAATGTTACACTAAGAGTCTTGCTATACATGGAATTATTGATAATTTATCTTCTTATAATTTTGATAACTCTCAATCTTATAATAGTCTTAAGTTAAAATTCAATAAATGTAGATATAGTAGATGTAAGACATGTACTATGTTAAATATGGATCAATATGATTGTGATTCTAAATTTAACCTTTGTAAAATCTTTAATTGTATTTATATATATTTTAAATTGTAAAGTATGTCAATATAAATATATAGGACAGAACTCCAATACTATTAACTTAAGGATTAATCAGCATAGACATGATGTTAAATTCTTTTTAATAATTCCAATATCTCTAATAAAATTGAACTTAGACACTTTTATATGCATGATTTCAAAAATGTTGAACTGTCTATCATTAAAATTTCTCCAATTACTAAGCACAGATTATGGTGGGAAAATCACTTTATTAGGAGTTTTAATACAATCTATCCATATGGCCTTAATGTTTTGTATTTTGCTAAAAATACTCTGCAAATAATGTTACAGATTAATAATAAAGAATTTTTTAAAGAATGCCAATTAAAGAATGCCAATACATTAAACAATACTTCTAAAAGAAAATCTAGAAGTAATAGAACTAAAAGGAAAAATAGAGATAAAAATTAATTAAATGACAATATTAGAGTTCTTATTGATGATTTTGAAAAAAACTTTAATATCAAGAAGATCAAATACTTCATGTTTGGTCTTAATAAACATGAAATTGCATTGTTATATGAATTCTTAAATAATGATTCCTTAAAGGTTTGTCATGCAGTACACATTATTAAAGACATTCTTAACTATCTAGTTAATAAATTCAATATTAATGTTGAGAAAATTAATGAACCTATTACAGAGTACTGCACTTTATTATTCATGAATAAAACTTTTGACAAAATTAACTTTTCTAGTGTATTTAATAGACATTTGTCTCTTTCTCCAGTTAAAAAGGTTGTTGTAAAGAAAGCTTTTAAATATAACAAAACGATGGGCAGATTTATCTTTAATTACAACAATAGTTCGCCCTCTATTAATATAGAAGATTGTATATGTAATAACTATAATGATTTTATTGATGGGGTCATCATAAACATGTAGTTACTGGCAACTTAGATATAATCAATGATAATATTTTAAAAGATATAATGAGTAAAGGCACTAGTTTTAGATTAAATGTTTCTAATGACAACAATACTGTTAAAAAACAAATTATTAAAGATATAGATAATTTTATTACAAAATCTGCAATTAAATTTGGACTACCTATTGAGGCATTTGATGAGTATAAGTACAATATTTTAAAATACCTTATGAATTTTAGCTACCATTCTCAATATGAAACTACTTTTAAAGATATAAAACAGAAAATTTATGAATTTCAAAAGAATTTTATCATAGTTTACATTGATAAAGTACCTGGTAACTATGCTGTGATTTGTAAGTATTTTTACTATAATATTCTGTATTATCACTTCCTTAATAATGGTTCTTTTAAAAAATTAGATTTGTCACATAATGAAATTAGTAATCGTATTATTGCTATTTATAAAAAATTGGGTTATTGTATTCCTAAAATTAAAAAAGTTTCCATATATTTTTTTAACTCCAAAATTCCATAAAAGTCCGGTTAAATTTAGAACTGTGACAAATGGTTTTAGAACATATATTACTACTGCAGGCAAATTACTTCATAATATTATACAAAACTTTATTAATCAGCAATGTAATAAAGCTATAATTAAAGATAGTAAAGAGATTATAGATTTTTTTAATGATAAAAATATTTATTCAGTTCATAGTTATGACTTTGAAGATCTTTTCAATTCCATTGATTTATATGATATTATTAAAGTAATTTTAGAAAACCACAGTATGTATAACCTTAATATTAATTTTAACAAATTTAAAACTCTCATAGATTTTGTCTTTTTGTTTAATATTTTGTCTTTTACATCAGTTTTTTTTAATGGTTCTTTATATAAACAAGAGAAAGGACTCCCCACAAGGGGGCCCAGCTAGTTATAGTTTGGCTAATCTTTATTTACATTTTTATGAATATAGTTATGTTATTAATAATGACTACTACATTTTTAGATATATTGATGATTTAATATTTTTGGTAAAAATGATAATTTAACTCCTATTATTAATTTTTATCCGTCCTACTTATTCTTAGTTAAAATTAATAATAATCCAATCAAAACAAATTACCTAGATGTATGACTGTATATTAAGGATTTTAAACTACATTCTAATATTTATGATAAAAGAGATGCCTTTAATTTTAATATCATCAAAGTGCCTTACTGGAATTCTAATTTATCAATATCTATATATAGAAATATTATTTTTAACTATATTTATCGCAATAAAGTATTAGTTAGCGATAAAGCTAATATTTTTTTTAAATCTTAAAAAAAAATTTTTAATGACTGTATTGAACATGGATACCCTGCTAATTTTCTTTGTAAATTATATTTATAATAGTTTTTTATGATACACACACAATTTGTATTAATGTAATTATTTACTGTTATTATGTTTTGTAATGTTTTTTTAAATTTAGACAATATCTAATTTATCCTACAATTATTATATAGATGGCGCCACATGTTTTTTTTTTAAAATTCTTAATATATATATTTTTCTGAGTTTCTTTATATTTTATGCTAATTTTATATTTATTTTTATTTTTATGATTTTTTAAAAGTATATATATTTCTTATTATCGTATATCGTATCGCAATTAATCGTTTCTTATATCGTATCGCAATTAACTTTATGCGGTTCTGCCCTCCCATTTGGCGGAACACGATACTGCAATCTTGGCCATCGTTATAAATACGTTTTAGTAGGTTATGTTTATGTTCATATGTCTTTAGTTTAATGATTTAATATTGGTACATAGTATGACAAATTACAGGTGAAGGTTGGCGCCGCAAAACTTGTTTAAACCTGCAATCCTGGTTCCTAAGGCCAGGAATTTGTCTTTATACTATGTGCCTCCTTCCTACTTTTAGTTATCTTAGGTATGTAACTATATGATTATTTTTATATTTTTGTTTATATGTATATGTGTGTATAAATTTATATATATGTGTATGTATATGTATATGTGTGTATATATAAATTTATATATATGTGTATGTATATGTATATGATTATATATTGAAAAAATTCTTTTATATTATATATATATATATATATATATATATATATATATATATATACACTCTGTCGCAAAAAAATATATGCACCCAGAAGAAATCAAGCTACAATCACGAAACTCGGCAAGAATGTAGTCTGGTAAGATATGCAAATGATTAAAATTTCGAAGCCAATGAGACAAGGCTAAGTGTGCTATGCGCATATTAGTTGCGCAACTGGGAGAGTTTAAAAGCATGAGTACGAGCACCGTACGGCTATCCAAACGAATCTGATGACTTTGATAGACGATATTGAGACTTAGGATGCCTCTAAGACGTAACCGGCGGCAGTACGAGCAGCTGACGGACTTTGATAGGGGGCCGTATAATAGGCCTCAGAGAAGCAGGTTGGTCGAATAGACGTATCGGCCGCCACCTCGGTCGGAGCGATACGGTAGTTGCTCGGTGTTGGCAACAGTGGATCACAGAAGGTAGAGTGTACCGTCGCAGAGGGTCAGGACGTCCCAGGAACACAAATGATCGCGAGGATCGTGCAATCAGAAGAGTGGCCACTTCGGCACCAACAACGTCGCTAGCATCGATTCAACGCCACTTACCTCCTTCCAGACATCCAGTGCCATCAAGAGAAACCATAAGGAGACGACTGACCGAAGTTGACTTGAGGAGCCGACGTCCGCTAAGACGCTTACCACTGACCCCACATCATAGGCAGTGTCGACTGGATTTTTGCCGACCTTGGGCAACTTGAGTGTGACAGACTGGAGACGTGTCATCTTCAGTGATGAATCCCGATTCAGTCTCAGTGATGATGACCACCGCACACGTGTCTGGAGGCGCACCGGCCAGCGGTCCGATCCGGCATTTATTGTCGAGCGGCATACAGCAATTTCACAAGGTGTGACAGTGTAGGAGCAATTTCTCTGGGACACACGATCATCTTTAGTGGTCCTTCAAGGCACTTTGACAGCTCGCAGATACGTGGACGATATTTTAACGCCGATTGTGCTACCCATGCTATCAAGTCGCCCAGGTGCATTTATCAACAGGATAATGCTCGTCCACATACTGCGCGACTCTCCCAACAATGTCTTCAAGGATATGACATCCTACCATGGCCTGCCAGATCACCAGATCTTTCGCCAATAGAGCATGTCTGGACGCGCTGGGAAGGCAACTGCAGCCGTCCCGAGATACAGGAGAATTAACTGCGCAGATGCAAAGACTATGGCAGGATCTTCCACAGGGGGGTCATAAGTGATCTAATTGAATCGATGCCACGCCGAATTTCGGCTTGTATAGCTGCCAGAGGTGGCTTTACTACTTACTGATTTTTAACCTTTTGCAAGCTGTAACCGCTAATAAAATGATATTTTGTTCTGAATTTTTAATCATTTGTTTATTTTCATATACACTACATGCATACCAAATTTCGTGAATGTAGCTCAATTTCTTCTGGGTGCATATATTTTTTGCGACAGAGTGTATATATATATATATATATATGAATAATATATATGAATATATATATATATATGAATATATATATATATGTATATATATGAATATATATATATATATATGAATATATATATATATGAAAATATATATATGTATATATATATGAATATATATATATATATATGAATATATATATGAATATATATATATATATATATATATATATATATGAATATATATATGAATATATATATATATATTCATATATCTCAGCTGAAGAAAAAAAGAAAAAAAAAAAAAATACATTTGTTAAATTTTATGTCTGTAGATCTAATAGCTGATAAAAAGGATTTTTCTTTATATTTATAACTCCCGTAACACTCTTGAGGTCGATTTTTTGAAAATCCTCCCTAAGCTGATCTCTGATCAGCAAAAGTAACACATTGTTAAAAGTTTTGTGACGCTTAAAATATTGTAAATAATTTATATCTGAAAGTGCAATAAATTAATATTACTTTCTGTTGAATTTATTTTATGTTAAAATTGTAATACTCGCAAGCAACGCCGTTTCCTAAATAACAATGACGATATAGCGAATTGTTGACGATAGAGTCAAGTTGGAAAATGTCTAGCTACTTTCATAGCTCAAACTTTATTAGATCTTTGTAAGATCCGCCGTGTAGGAGAGCGATACACGTTAATGCTTTATCTAGCGCATTATGATTTACTGCATTTTTTTATTCAATATTTTGTTAGGTGACTACATTGAAAATTAAAGGACATATACATAAACAAAATACTCGACTTGGGCAAATTCAATCGGTTAGAGCTATTAAATTAATTAAAGATATTCCACTGTAAAATTAATTATATACACCGTTCACTTAAAATAAATAGTCAGATCGTTTTCTAAGGTCTCCATAAACATAAAAACACAAGACACTTAAATTTTGACATTAACTATTTTTTGGCACAAAAATTATAATCTTTGCAATCCGCTGAAAACGCTATCAGCTGAAAATGCAATACATGCTACAAAACTATTCGCCTTCCCCGCTAAAATACTTATCATAGAACCCGTGCTGTCATATACCTTGGAAGAGTGGATTTCAAAGAATAATCCTGTTAAGTATTAGTAGAATATTCCTTCTAAGTTGGTGTGGTGTGGTAGTTAGGAGAAGGGGGTGCCAGCTCAGGTGTAATCCACGTCACTTGACCATGGTTCAAAATTACGTGGTCTGTTGCCAAAAGCCATTGTGTAGCTGAACAGTGTGACGTTAATATTCACTCACTCCAACAAATACAGTACAGTAGTTATAATTATTTTTATACTTAAAAATGCTATATCTGACTATTCAATTAAAATTGTAGCGTTATAATTAACTACTAACCACACAAATTTTGAAAATTTGTCCAAATGATGTAGTGTGAAAGAGAAAATTTATTCAGACAGACAACAAATGCGTCTCATATGTATATAGATTTGTTTGAATTCTTGTGTATTATTACTTTTGTAAGCCTCATGACATACTTTATGGTGTACCAGTCTTTTAAAGCTGACTGAGCAACAGCAACATTTAGCTGGGTATATAGCTACTTATAACATAAAATTAAATCTTAAAAAGGTAACATAAATAAAAGACGGCTCAATATTTTGTATAAACATTTTCGTACAAACACAATATATATTTGCTATTTGCATTTCAGGCAGACATCAAAACAAAAATTTAAAAAATTGTCAAAAACAGATAGAAAACACACATATTTAAGAAAATACCACTGATTAATTTTGCCAAAGACATCGCAAATGTGCAAAATTATTTGCAGTATATAATAACCAAAAAAATGTAGGTACTAAAATATGAAAAAAAAATCAAAAATTATATATTGAATTAATTAAGGATTACTGGAGGGAAAGATAAATTGATTGATCGATTGAATATTAACGTCGCACTGTTAAACTACACGAGGGCTTTTGGCGACGGACCACGAGATTTGATTTGATTTGATTTAATATTAACGTCGCACTGTTCAGCTACACGAGGGCTTTTGGCGACGGACCACGTAATTTTGAACCATGGTCAAGTGACGTGGACGACACCTGAGCTGGCACCCCCTCTCCTAACTACCACACCACACCAAACGGGAGGACGTTTCAGCTCTCGACAGATTTAACGTGCATCGCTGCCCTACACGGCGGGTCTTTAGTGGTACTGGGATCGAACTCGTGACCAGGCAAGCCACGATCCGATACCTATACCACTCGGCTACCGCGGCCACAACGGACCACGAGGGAAAGATAAAACAGGCTAAGATAACACTCATAATATTAATTTCATATTGGCAGGCTACTCATTTTTGGCATGATTTTGAAATCACGCCAAATTGGTATATGTTGCGGCCAGTCTAATGTTATAGTAATGTACAGAATTAAAGGTACTTACGTATTATCGCAACCTATTAGTGACATTATACAAAATGAAGCACATGATTGCCAACTCAGCGCATACAAAGTTGGGATTGCTTAAGTGGCGAGTTGTCTTGAACGTTGCCGATTGTGCAATAATACGTAAATACTAAATAAAAAAAATTATCTTAAGTATATATATCTCGATAATAAAAGTAAATTGAAAAATGAAGTACAATACGAACATTAACTGACATAAAAAGAATTGAACTAACTTTATCAATGCAAAAGCATAATTTGAAAAAATAAGGTACTTACATATAACCGCAACCTATTGCCAACATTATATGAAACGAAGCACATGACTCACAATTCAGCACATATATGACATGCGAAATCGGGGTTCCAACTTCGCGAGTTATTTTGAACGTTGGCGATTGTTATGATAGTACATAAGTACCAAAAATAATTAATCTTACAACAACTTGCTTCCTTAACAGGTATTTAAGCCACTTGTCTGTTTTGCTCATTCTCTGATGCCTATTCCAGTTTCATATGTAATTACTACCAACACTGCTTTTGCTTGGGCAGTATGATTACCCAAGTTTGATTTTCTGCATGGCAATTTTATGCACTGAAGCCTATAGTATACCCTTAAAGGTTAAAATAAAGACACATGAAATTGCAATGAACCATATTATTGGATCAAGTGTAGTATAGGGGGCTACTTGGCGCAGTCCTTTATTTTGGTGACTAAAAGTGGTCGCCAAGGTACTTTTTTCGGTATTACTTATTTTAGAATGAATTCGATATCTCACTATGACATTTAGATAAAAATCGAAAAATCCGAAGAAAAATCGCCAAATCCAAAGTGGTCCCCCTATACTACACTTGAACCGAACTGAAATATAACCCTTATCAATGAGAAGTTTTAGTTTGTCAAAATTATAATCTTCGCATTCTAAAGAAATAAATAAATAAGTTGTAATTTGTAAGCAAAATCACACACATAAACATCCCGCGATAATACCAAATGTTGCCAAAACAACAAAACAAAATTTTAGTTGATGAAAGAATAATCCTTAAAAAAATTATTTATTAGAAAAACAGTTCTAATTAAATATCATAGAATAGAAAAATTGAATAAATATTCCAACTGATAAATATAGCTATAGTAAAAATATGTAATAATCTTGAAAAACTGCGTGTAAAGTATAAATTTTCCACTTAGTGAGAAACGTGACATCATATGACGTCATAACACTGAAAAATCACTTAAAAATTAAATTTTAAAAATTTAGAAAGAATTACGAACGCGAAACCTGTTTAAGAACCTTCCCCATGTAATTTTGTATACGTGTACCAGATTTCTCCTTATTTGGTTGTCTGGATCTTGAGTTATAAGGGAACAGACAACAAATGCGTCTTATATATATATATATATGAATATATATATATATATATATGAATATATATATATATATGAATATATATATATATATGAATATATATATATATATGAATATATATATATATATATATATATATATATATATATATATATGAATATATATATATATATATATATGAATATATATATATATACATATATATATATATATATATATATATATATATATATATATATATATATATATGTAAGGATAATTAAATTAGATTAAAAATTAAATTCCCTATCTAGCACTTGACTCCATCTTTCTATTGTTATCATATTCAAGTATCAAACTAATCGCCCATTTATTTCTTCCGAACATATGGCCTAGCCAATAAACATGTCTAATTCTAGGTCGTTAGATTTAATAGTCAACATATGTCAGCATTAAATTGCAAACAACATCTTCAAAGCAGCGATACTCACCAGATGTTTTTCACGTGTTATTCACGTGAAACCCCCACCATGGCGTGCTTTTTTTTTCCTCCCTGCTCGCAGTCAGAACTGATGTTGACACGATGGAATAAAGATATCTTTTTTTTTTTTAAACTTTAATCTGATTCTGTCTTTAAAATCATGACATATACAGGGTGTTTCAGCTAAGATGTTACAAACTTCTAGGAGAGTAGGGGGACAACAAAGACGACTCGAAGTATATAGGCAATGCTGGGTCGGAAATTCTTTCCTAAGGTTCCACGCGCCGACAAAATTTAGGTGCAAAACTTTCAACTGGTCTTAAAAACGGGGGAAATTGTCGAAACGCTTTGGGTTTTGGTCAAAATTATTTGTTATTATTTATTATTTCATTAAAAAATTCTGAGCAATATTGCTGCTAAAACATCGCTAGAGGGCGCCTTAGACTTTGGAACGCTAGGGAAAAAAAATTTTCAATATTTTTTTTAAGTTTTTTGATAGCTTTCATAAGTTGAAACTTTAACTTGAATTTTGATACCAGATTTTGGTATCCTCCGGGGAAAATTGATGTAAAAAAATCGAACATTGTTTAGGGCACTTAAAGCACAAACGGTGCTAAAAACGAGCAAAATGTTGGATTTCGGTGCGGTTTGCGCGAAAAAGCATTCCGTTACTGACTAATTTGTTCAAAATAAATTTTGACTTGGTAGCCATTAATCAAAACCAGAGGGCGCTTTCAGACATTGCAACTTGGAAACTCATTTGGATAATTTTGTGGTTGGGTGTAAGCCGAATAATTACTAGCAATTTTTCCTCCTAAATGAGATTCGTGTGTTGCAAAAAAAAGTAATTTCATAGCAAAAAATTTTAGTAAAAGAGGGTAAAACACAAGTACCAAATCACAAGAAGTAAAACACAAGGAAAGACTCAAAATAGGAGGAAAAAAGCTGTTTACTAACTGCTATGCATAATCATAAAAGGAAAAAGTAAAGAAAAGAAGGAAAAACTGCTGTCAAAGGAGGTGTTCGAACTGACGCCCGCCGCATGTGATGCAGGCTTCACATCTTCGCTTCATGGAGCGTCGAACATTCGATAACATTTCTGGAGTGTTTCGTATTTCTCCGGCTGCTGCACTGATGCGTGCTACAAGTTCCTCGGCGCTGTTTACGGGTGTTTCGAACACCAAGGATTTCATTTGCCCCAGAAGAAATAATCCAGACAGGAATGGTCTGGCGATCGGGAGGCCAATGCACTGGACCTCCACGGTCAATCTATCGTTCACCACATGTTGCATTCAAGTGATTCCGAACAGAAATACTGAAAATGTGCGGGGCTCCATCTTGCTGGAACCACATGGAAATACGAGTCGCAGCGGTAACGTGCGCTGTCCAATAACTCTGGCAAAACTTGTTCCAAGAATATCAGGTAGCGTGGACCAGTCAGGCGATCAGGCAGAATGTAGGGTCCTATTAGATTCCTCTGCATTCGTGTACTCTACCATCGTACAGCCAGTCTGTGTGCGATGGAAATAAAGCTTCCTTCCAGCGGACTCCTTCTTATCGTTCTGTCCCTCTGGCGGCTAATTCACCTCTCGACGGTGAAATTTGCATATTCTGCCTTTAACACTCTCGCTAAAATTTTCGCCGAGAACCCTGCTCGCTTTATTCACTGCCACGACACTTGCAAATTCCTGGGCTACGTATCAGGCTTTCGATGGTCTTACTGCTTCAGGAAGGCATTTCCGGACCACCTTTCTTATGTTATTCCGAGTTGTCTAGGTGTACTCTACCTCGTTGGTGGAAGAGTACACCTAGATAACTCGGAATCACATAGGAAAGGTCGGTCGGAAATGCCTTTTACTTGTCTGAAGCACCTCTGGTTTTAAATTTGTCAACAATGTCAAAATTTGTTTTGAACAAATTAGTCAGCAAGGGAATGCTTTTCACGCAAACCGCACCGAAATCCAACATTTTGCTCGTTTTTTTAGCACCGTTTGTGCTTTAAGTGCCCTGAACAATGTTCGATTTTTTTACATCAATTTTCCCCGGAGGATACCAAATCTGGTATCAAAATTCAAGTTAAAGTTTCAACTTATGAAAGCCATCAAAAAACTTAAAAAATATTGAAAAATTTTTTTTTTCCCTAGCGTTCCAAAGTCTAAGGCGCCCTCTAGCGATGTTTTAGCAGCAATATTGCTCAGAATTTTTTTAATGAAATAATAAATAATAACAATAATTTTGACCAAAACCCAAAGCGTTTCGACAATTTCCCCGTTTTTAAGACCAGTTGAAGTTTTGCACCCTAAATTTTGTCGGCGCGTGGAGCCTTAGGAAAGAATTTCCGACCCAGCATTGCCTATATACTTCGAGTCGTCTTGTTGTCCCCTACCTCCTAGAAGTTTGTAACATCTTAGCTGAAACACCCCTGTATATATATATATATGAATATATATATATATATATATAAATATATATATATATATATATATATATATATATATATATATATATATATATATGAAAGAAATATGTATTATATATCAAAAAACAAGAAATAATAGATAATGAACATAACAAGAAATAGCGTAATAAAAATATAAAAAGCTGAACATGAAGAACAAAAAATAGAGAAATAAAAAAAACTACAAAAAAGAAGAACATAGCGAGTCAGAAAGCAATTTCGGACTTAGGACCGAATAAGTGGGGTTAAACTAGTTTGAAGGCGCCAACCTTCCCCCTTTGCAACTCGGTAGGAAAAACCAAATAAAATAAAATAAACAAAAATTCAGAGTATGTAAAAACTCTGAGAGTATGATAAAAGCACTCACTACTATTATGTAACAAACTCTTCCAAACTCTTAATGCAGAAAATCGCAAAACAAATACGTAAGAAAAGTAGAAAAATCCTAAAACAATTACATAAGATAAGTATTTTTCAAAAAATAATTTAACAAAATTTCCTTACTCACAGAGCTTTTTCAAAGAGAATCAAGCATCTTGACATCAATGAAAATCAATTATTCACTAAGTTAAAAATTCGAATATACATAAACACATCTTTGAGCTAACTTTTAAACCAGCCAGCAAAGACAGATATCAAAAAGACGACAATCAAATATGGTAGAATTTGAATTGCGTGATTGCCAAAAATGTAAATTTGCTAGGCTCTAATTTGGTTGGTTGTCAACAATGTAAGATGTTCAAGATGTGTGTGGAAAAATGTAAACTGTGATATGAGTGTTATGATATAATCTTCACAGCAAGACCACTAACATGCTGACTTTGAAATCCTATTGTTGTGTGGTTGTTTTGGAATTAAAGTAGCAAGACGGTTAATGTATTTGTGATGAATATAAGTTCTTAAGAAATTAAAAGGGTATTCATGATCTAAACAACATTGAAATTTTTTTTTGATATTATTGTATTTATTTATTTTGTGGGTAGTTAAGTTATCATTTCTAAATAAAAAATTCAAAATGATATTTCTGTAAATTGATATATGCAAGTTACTATTCCATTCATGAATTTTAATTATATGGAACTTAAACGAATCCCTTTTGTCAAAAATGCTACTGACTACATTATTGTTAATAAGATGCAAGTCTAAATCCAAGAATTCCACCATATAAGAGTTGAAGTTAGTTTTAAGGAGCTTGAGATAATCAGGGTAGAACGTAATATTTGGTCTGTATTCACTATTTTTACCAAAAACTTATTAAATCATCTATATAGAGATAAATCAAGTAAGAATTATTTACAACATGATCAATTTAAAAAAAAAATGTAAATATAGGTTCGCTAAACAATTACTATCTGGACCACCCTGAGGTAAACCTTTGATCTGTTTATAAAGATTCTGATCAAAAATGCAATGAAATTTTCTTTAATACGAGGTTAACAAGAATATCAAATTTTTCTTTTTCATTGAAGTATATAATTCACACACATTTTATCATAAATTAACTGTAGAACCTTAATCATATCGTCAATATCTATAGAATTAAAAAGGTCCTCGAAATCAAAGCCATGCATGGAAAAATTGACATATCCTTAGTAACTCTAGCAATCTCTAAGCTATTTTAATTATTGCCGTGTTTTTGTAAGTTATCAATTAGAGTTTGAAGAAGAGATTGTAAGATCTTCCCAGACTTCGTGATATATCTATTTTATCCATTAGTGATACTACGGAATTTTATAGGGCTTTTTATGAAATTTTGGTGTTAAAAAATACTTGGATATTTAATTTTATTTAGATGATTATTCAGTCTTTGTTCAAAGCTAAAAGACGATTATCATCTTCTCTATTGTTGTGAATTGATTTTGAAATTAATTATTATTTGAAATGTGGTTACTTAATATTTTACTGTAAAGAATTTACAAATTATGGCATAATTAGCAGAGACCTTATCAACATATGTAATCACGAAGTCATTTTGGATATTTTCTATTGATGATTTAAGATCTTTATGCATAATTTCATTTTGAACAGTGAAATATAATTCCCGAATTTCTGTTGCTACATAAGATCTAAATTGATTGAAAGCTTCAATCGGCATTCCGTATTTAATTGCAATTTTAAGGTAGAATTTATCTAAATCTTTTATGATTTGTTTCATAACGTTAGATTTATTTTTTGTGACCATCAGTCTTAAACTGGTACCTTTTTCCATAAAATTTCTTAACAAATCAACTTTCACGATGCCAAGGTCTCCTGTGACAACGTGCTGATGATAATCATCAATATAGTCCCGATATAGATTGCATTTACATGAATCTGAACTTAGAGCCTGAGACTTGATTATAATTAAATATAAATCTACCAAGTTTCTTATTGTATTTGAAAACCTTTTTAATAATAATATTTTTTTACTAGGAAAAAAGATTGATATTTTTGAAATATACTTGAAAAATTAATTTTGTTAAAGGATTTGTTCATAAATAATATAATAATGTACAATATTCTGTAGAGTAATTTTCACTTGCATCTAATTTAATATTCTTTTTTTGTACTAAATAGTTATTAATGTCTTGAATCATATGCATACCATGAGAATCCCGAAATTTATATCTGCTTAAAATATCTGTCATAATTTTATTTTCAGTTTTATTCATGCCAAACATAAACGATTTAATTAAGCCTGTGTTGTAGTTATCATCAAAATTAACAGCTAATTCTAACATAGAATTTTTGAGGATTGTCATGTCTCTAGTAACTCTTTTTCTACGTTTAGCCCTTGAAATTCTCGCTAAACCAATATTATTACTATTATCAACATATTTATCAAAATTCGGAATATATAATGAATCCTCGGATTTTTGTTTAAAAGTCAGCAAAAGACACTTTTACCTTTCCAGATAACATTCAAACCATAAGGATAATATGATCTAAATGAACCTATAAAAAAGTTTTCGAACCATAATCTTTGTTTAATATTTGGCACTATTCTAAGTATATGTACAGTTATGTTATGGAATCCATGTTTATGAACATGTCCTATCTCAATCTTAGCCTGGTTTTTGCTGCAATCAAATTTTCTTGTATCAGACCTATGTTGATTTAATGTAATATTGATAGTGTTTGAAGTCTGACCTATGTAAGTGAATTTACATATGTTGCATGTCATTTTGTAAACACAGTTAAAAGTCTTACAAAATATATAACCTACATCCATATCCAACTGTTCCCCACTAATCATGCCACACGCCTTGCATCTTTTATCAGTGCAAGATCTAAATCTTAGCTTTAAAACATGAATATCTCAGAAAAACCTAGTTTCCAATATGTTACTAAAACCCTTATATCTTTGATTTTTATCTATACAATCGAAAACATGAATATTTCGTTTTAATGTACGAGATAAATTATTATATTTAGAGTTCCAAAAAATTCGAGTTTTAAAAATTCTAACATGACAAAGTTTAGAAACAGAAGGTTAAGCAAAAAAATTCTGATTATCAAAACAATTCACACATTTTTTGTATTTTTTAAAAAATTTATAGTTTTTATATGCCAACTCAGAACCTTTGTGCCCATCTCCACAACTACCTAAAGCCATACTAAAATATATACCAAATTTCTATATAAGGGCTCATAAAATGGTAAATGAATGACGATGGTACAGATACCATTATACTGTACCACCGAGCAATGTCATACCCTGGTATAACAAATTGCCAGTCGCATAAAACTTGTTATTTTTCAAATTCATAGTTATTTAAAAGTTGAAGGGGTACATTGAAAAGACCAGAATAAAATATTATTAGCAAAAATTTCCAATCACAATAATATAAAGTGAAACAATGAGCAATAACTCCATAAAATCTAATCCACTCATAGACAACATATCCACGATTACTTATAGGCACAAAATCAGAAGTTGGCATAATATTTTTATATAAACAAGATAAACACACAAGGAAA